>PVIW01005712.1:0-70232 GCA_004026585.1 Noctilio leporinus
TTGCCATTCTGACAGGTGTGAGGTGGTATCTTAATGCAGTTTTAATTTGCATCTCTCTGATGACTAGTGACGTTGAGCATTCTTTCATATGCCTCTGGGCCCTTTGTATATCTTCCTCAGTGAGTTGTCTGTTCAGGTCCTTTGCCCATTTTTTAATTGGGCTGTCTGTCTCCCTGGTGTTGAGTCGCATTAGTTCTTTGTATATTTTGGAGATCAGACAAGCATATTTTTAAGGTACCAGAAAACCAATTGAAAAATAATTTGATCTGGTGAAAGAATTAGCAAAGTGATCACTTATAAGAGCAATATCCAAAATCAGTATATTTTTATAACCAATAACCAATTAGTCTTATAAAGAGAAAAAATAGTTTATGATAAAAATAAAGACTACGAAACCTGAAAAGCAAACCTCATAAGTTAAAAAGTATAATGCTTAATAAAGTACATAACAAGAACATATGAACAAACAAAAGGATAGTTTGTTTATTTAAGGAAGACTCAGTAATTTAAAGACAGCTATTTTTTCAAAATCAATATGTAAACAATGCAATTTTAGTTAGCACATATCAGGATATTGCATGGAAAGTGGTGAGCATGTTTAAACAATCATCTGGGAGAGTAAATGGGCAAGAGTAGCTATGTTGATTTTAAAAGAAAAAGACAAGAACAATGACAACTGTGTGCATGTGCGTGAGTGTATATATATTCTATCATATTTGAATTGAAGTGGTAGCAAGAGATGATATTAGTAGAGCAATGGAAAAGAACGTTGGATAGAGTCACAGCCCTGTGTTTATATGGAAATAAGGTGTATGAAAACAGTGTCACTTCAAATCAGTAGATTGAGAAGAAACTCAACAAGTTATATTGGGGTACATGGCTATTAATTTGATAAAAATAATTAAGTTTTCTGTCTCATACCATGTATAAAGTAAATTTCAGATTCAAAGTCCTAAATGTTAAAAGCAAAATTATAAATTATTAGAGGATATTTTGTTGGTAATTGAGGTAGAGGAGGTCTTTAAAATGAAACAGAAATGATTTCAGACATAAACTCATAAAAACTAATATCTCTATTTTAAAAAAATTTAAAAAGTTAAATGACAAATTATAATTGCATGAAAATATTTGCAACACATGTAATAGTTAAGAAATTAATAATTACAATAAATAAAATACAAATAACCAATAATACATAAACATTGTATATAGATAATATACATAGATGTGAATATATAATTTACAAAAGAGATCTAATTATTTAATTAAACAAATTAACATTTGCTCAACTTCATTACTGTTGAGACATTAAAACAATGAGATTTGATTTTTTACAAAAGTAGGTATGATTAAATATCAATTTAAGTTTGATAATATGTTCTGATGAAATTGGGGAAACCAGTATTCTCCTACAATGCAGGCTGGAATGGAAATCAGTGTGGATATTTTAACAGGAATTTTGGTAATACCTATTAAAATGAGAACTATGAATTCTCCATGACCTTGCAATTTCTTTTTTTTAGTGTCTATTCCGGAAATATTTGCTCTGTGAAGTAATTTTATGCTCATAACAGCACATAATGGGCATGCAACAAATGTTGTTTATGTAGGGAGATTCATTTCACTCCAAGGAACATGTGTATGCAAAACAAAGTTTTAATCTTTTGCTCTATTACTGAGTTCACAAGCCCATGATTCCTATAAATGTAATAAAACCATAGTTAATTTAAATTTAGCTAGAGGGTTCCATATTAAACTCAGTCTATTTTACATGAACACTTGGTGGATTTACCGTTTTGCTCCCTCCCTTCACCTTTCTTTCTCTTCAATGGATGGGCTTATTCACCATCTGGGCATCAGAGAATTACCTGAATCCTAAGCCTGGACATTTGGCACAGGCCTCCTTGAGATGTGTGCTCCCCCTTCCAGAAGCATTCCATATACACTATACCTAGACAATAGTGGTGGTATCTCCACATGCTCTTTTCTCCCTTTCCCCCCAAGTGGTTGAAGTGATGCCACCACCCTGAATGGGTCTTTATCTTAGGAATTGCCTTTATACTTGAAAAACAAATTAAAGTAGAGCTCAAGTGGAGGGGAAAACGTGGGAGAACCCAGGCTAGCTGATCTCTAGGCTTGGGGGCAAGGGCTTTTTTTTTGTCCCTGATTTCATCTTTCTGCACTCTTCTGCCCCCCACAACAGAAAAGTAAAATTCAGAGAGCAGGACAGCACGTAGTTTTAGAGAGCAGGTTTCCCCGGTATCTTCCAGTCTGTGCCTTAGAATCATGGGTAAACATAGGGTCTGAAACTCACTTACTATTTGCCTCCGTTCCCTTAAGGATAGAAAAATTAAATAGAGATTTGGAACCCAAGCCTCAGCCATATAGGGTATATGTGTTTTCATGGATTATTTTTGGTATGATGACTGACTAAAACCCTGACAATTTTTATCCTATTTCTGTACAGAGATCTGAAAGGCAATAAGGCAACAGGCTCTATGCTCAGTTAGATGTTGAAGGAAAAATCTCTAGACCTCAGTTTTCAGGTCTACAAGTAACAGGGGCTTGACTAAATATGATCTGTAAAGTTTTCTTTAGTTCTAAATATTGCACATCCAGCTTTTACATGAAATGGCATGATAGTTAGATGAAAACACTGTCAGTAATTTGACAAGATCAGTGCTTTAAACTTATCAATTCCTGGAGCAGTGATTTCTGCAGTTATAAATTCTTTTCCATACAGATTCAGCATTCTTCCTCACACTGATGACTAGAAACTTCTATATAAAGAAGCTAGCCTACTTAATTTCCAGGGAAGTTAAGTGTGAGTTAATTACAATTCTTGAAGACTGTGCCCAGCCAAAAAATAAAGTCTCTGATGAAGTGATTTGTCAGCTGCAATTTATTGTCTGATGAAACATTGTTGTTTGTTGACACCCAGCAACTGGAGACAATCTGGTTCTACCTCTAATTATGATCATCTATTTCTAAGGATGGCTTAAAGTACTGCTCTCATTTGAGCATTTTACTCTGACCCCTAAGATTTGAATATTATGAATAACAAAATTTCAGAACCCCTTCTTAGGAATGTCCTTTTTCTTGCAAAAATACCTTATCCTTAAACCTCATTACAGAGTACTAGTGAAATCATCTGAAACACAAGCATGACTGACTTAGTCATGTCTGAAATGGTCTGCAGTTAATCCAGAACGTATATTTCTTTTTCACTGTCAGGTCAATTTCAGATAGCCTTCTACCCTCTACTATAGAGACTGATTTCATTAAACATTGCTATTTTGGTTTTTACAATGTGTGTAACAATGAAACATGTAGTTTCATTATTGGAAGATTTTTTTCTTGAAGTTCAATTTGATTCATCCAAGAAGTGCAAACCACCAAAGTCATCTAAGAAATCCAAATGTCATTCTGGTTTATATTAATAGAACCCAAATAGTTGCACAATAACTAACAGAATTGTAAAGGCTTATGCTTTCATGATCTAATGAATTTATCAACTCTCTTAGTTTTAGAAAACATAGAGCTATGAGTGACTATATATTTTTAAACATTTTTAGTTGGGAATTCTCTACAAACTGAAGATCCCTGTATACTTATTTAGATACTCTGTTTAGTTTGCTTTAAGAAGCAATAATATTCTTTCAGCTTATAAATTCTGAAGACTTGACTAAATGATTATTATTAGGTTCTTTATATGCTTCCAAGAATCCATTTAAAATAAAAGGTTTAGAAATTATCCTTCTTGTAATCAACAAAACATTTCTGTATATTGGTTCTCCTTCATATAACAATAACAAAATAGAAAATAACTATCTGACATCACTGAAGAGTGGCTAAAATCAGAAACTGGAGGGAAGGCCATTCTTGGACAAAGGAAATAGCAACAGGTCAGCTTCCTGTTTTTCTCAACTAAGGGCAGGCCACAATCAGTGACCTGCAAAGCTACCAGAACACAGATAGGAACCAGCCATCTTATGATTGAGAAATCAGAACACAGACTTTGATTCTATCATAGCAACTAGAATATGATGGGAGGAGTCTTGAAACAGAGAGAGCTCATTAGAGGGAAGCTCCAATTTCTGCAAACAAAATTTGTGCAAATCTTTGGCTAACCCATGAAGCATACGTGCATGAGGTAGACTCTGAACAGCTGAAAAATTAGAGACTTCAGCCACTGCCCACTACAGAGGACATTAGATTTGGACTTTGAGTTCAGTCATGTTAACTGACTGCTAAGAAAAACAAACATACAAACAAATAAGTCAACACTATTTTGAGGACCATAACACAATTCATGGATTCTACAATATATTATTCATAGCATAATGGTGCAATCTAGAGTTACTACACATAAAAAGGAACAGGAAAACATGGCCCATACTCAAGAAATTTTTTTTTTTTTTTTCAATGTATGGTTGTCTTTCACCTGCCTCCAGCCACAGACCTGGCTGGAGACCTGGTTTGCAACCTGGTTATGTGCCCTGGCTGGGGAATCAAACCAGTGACCTTTGGGTTCGCAGGCCGGCGCCTTATCCACTGTACTACCAGCCAGGGCTGAGAAATTTTGAAGAAAAGAAATTATTGGAGACTAACTTTGAAACAACTCAGATATTGTAATTACTAGACAAGTGTTTTATAGTAGATATTATAACCATGCTCAAAAACATGAAAGAGAGTATAGTTATTATGAGTGCACAAATAACAAATTTTATATAGGAACATATAGGAAAGTTCAATTGAGGAAAAAAATATTAAAAAACACCTAATGGGAAAATTTGCAAATAAAATTTCTGAAATCATAAATCCGTCTATGGGTTTAACAGTGTATTGGAGATGACATAAGAAAAAGATCAATAGAAACGTAAACAGAAATTTTCCAATCTGTAGAACACAGAAAAAAATATTGGGGAAAAGATAAACAAAACCTCAATGGATTAATTTCCAAAATTCTAACATACATGCAATTGAAATCCTCCAAGTAAAAATAAGAGAAAAATATATTTAAGGAGAGACTATAAATTTCCCAAATTTGGTCAAAAATATAAAAAAAGTATTTAACTGTGTCTCAACCTGAAGACTATGTTTAGTTGCTTCCTAAAAAGTATACTTAAACTTTAACTTGTCAAGTTAGGCTTCTTTGAAAAAAAAAAAAAAAAAAAAGTTCTTTTTATTGCTAGATGATGTTTTACTTATATAGCAGAAAATAGGCAAGGTATGGATTATCTTTCAAAATACAAGATTTGATGCAAAAAAAAATGAAATTTAAGCTAGATGTCAATAAACAAGTAGAAAACCATAAATCCAAAAAGAGTAACAACAACAATAATGCAAGACAACAACAAC
The DNA here is from genome assembly GCA_004026585.1 of Noctilio leporinus. Classification (NCBI taxonomy): domain Eukaryota; kingdom Metazoa; phylum Chordata; class Mammalia; order Chiroptera; family Noctilionidae; genus Noctilio; species Noctilio leporinus. Next base: position 5,362 of record PVIW01005712.1, read on the forward strand.
ACCAAGAAACTAGCACTATTGAGCCATCTGGTCTTTAAAATACACCACAATTTACTAGCTTAAGTTCAAATTATCTTTAAAAAAACATTTCAGGACAATGAAATTCTATAACATCTAAAGTAGACTCAGAATTTGAAAGAAGGAAGGGAATTTAAAGGTTATTGCAATTAATAAAGTCAGTCAGGATGCTTTGTCCAGTGATGGTTTTGGAGTCAAACACCCCAAATCTGTTTCCCAGTTTTGAAGACTTGGGAGTTAATTAACCTCTCCTTATTTGTAAAACAAGTTTTTTGAGCACTACATGAGGAATTTGGGCACTTACTGTTGTATTTGGCCCAACTGGCCATCCCTGGTGATTTGACCAAAGCCACATAGCCAGTTAGGTGTGGATTTACTCTTCAGTGCTTTTCCCCTCCACATTCCCACTCTTAAAAACTTCAATTTATTTGTTCTTGATGTCTGGGAACATGCTGTATCCAGAAAACTCAAATCAAACACCACTTTTATTTCTTTGGAATCCAGAAGTAGCTCCTAGAAGAAATTACTTCCTAACCTGAGACATTCTAATTATAATTTTGATTTCACTGTGATGTCTATCATAGTATCTCAACTACCTATCTAAAAATATGGTTGTAAGTTACATTAAGGTATGATAAAAAGAATACTAGAAAACTTCTAGTGTTACTTCTTACTAGCTGTGTGATTCGGTTAAATGTCTTCATTTTTCTGAGCCTAGGTTTTCTCATCTGAAAAAAAACTGAGTACTCAGTTTCTATCTGTCTATTTTATAGACTTATGAAAGATTAAATAGAATAATTAATATAAAGGAGTTCTGTAAACAATCAAATTCTATTTAAATGTATTTTCATATTACAGATTTATAAAAATTCTTTGAAAAATTTATAGCACCAATCAAAGAATGGTTGTTATTGGAACTAAATTTGTTTGCAGTATGCTTTTTTCATGTGGGCACTCTCAGCTTCTTTGTTTTATGTAACAATAAATCATAAATGTGGCACCAGATGTTCCCTGGTCCCTGAGTTCTGGGAAGCACGTCAGAAAATGTCAGAGGTGACCATTGAGAGGCATTCAGAGTGACCTACTACAGCTCTTGGATCTAAAACAAACAGGAAAGAAGACAGATGGTTTTAACTGTTTAGTGCTTGATTTATAAATCAATTGATATTTAACCCAATGTACTTATTACTTAACAGTAGTCTCTATCAAGATACAAGACTCTCCGAATAAATATCAAAGTCCTTAAGTGGTAGTGATCTAAATTTACATCTACAAAAATAACATGTGGTTTTTAATTCAATTAAGATTTGCTATATATACTGTGTTCTTTCTTATTTGGAGAGTATGGTTAAATGTAAAATAATTTTTTTTATTTGTATGCAAAGTACAAATGAGGGTCTGTACTACAATAATTTTACAGGTGATATAACATCCAAAGGAGAAACAAAATAAGGATTGAAGGCTAAGAATAGACATCACATCATATCTATCACAACTGAAAATCCAGAAGAGACTTCTTTTAGCTTATGAAAATACTCATGTCCTGTAGAACTCCAAATTGTTTCATGAAAGCACTAAATTCCAAATTGACATTTATTGTTTCCAGCTTCATTATGTTTTAAGCTATATGTTCTTTTCCTTCAGCCATCTTCAAATGAAATTCAAATGTACATACCTTCCATCACTGACTTTCTTAAAATAAGACATGCCTTTACTTTTCCTTCCCATTAGGGAAGAAAGGTTTGCTTTAAATTCCCATATCTCATTCCCAGCACTCCCTCTTTATGTGACATGGCTGGAACAGACATGGACAATAATCTGAAACCATGCAATAGAATTTGGTGGTTAGCTATATAAATTTATTTATTAATCTATTTATTTTAATTAAAATATGATTAAATATGCCTGAATATTTTGAGGAGAAGAAAATGCTAGGCACAGAACTAACTGCTTTCTCTATGTTGAGCTAACAGATCAGGAATGTGTTATCAATTTGAATCATAGGCTTTCCAGAAAAATGTGCAAATATACATTTTTTCATTTTGTTTTTTTAATTCACCAGATAACAAATCTCCTCAGAGTCCCTAAAGTGTGAGGAAGAAAATATCTTTTTGTCTTTAAACACCCTTATGTTCTTTCCTGAATCAAAGATCGATTTTGCATTAGTGTATGGCAGATAGGTGCTTGTCCAAGATCAGTAGGTCCCAAATGCTATTCAAAGAGGATATCACTTTCTGTATTCCTCAAAGTGTGAGGGAAAATGAGCATAACTAGAGGGTATATGTGTGGGAGAGGAGGATTTTCATTCCCTTTCATCTCTTTATTTTCCTCTTTGTCCTTTGAGGAAGAACAATACTTTATAAACAAAAAGGTACCTGAAGCTATTTCATAAGAAGTGGCTGATATTAGCCAAAAGGGATGGTTTTGATATGTTTTGTGTGTTTATTTGGTTTGCAGATGCTCCACTTTGAGGCATCTCAAAGACCTCAGGCCTCCTCCCTCAAAGCACAGTAAGGACCTGCCTTCACGTATCTTGGTTAGAGCCAGGATGCTCTGAACCTTGGAACCTGGGAAGCTCACCTAGGATAGAGCTGGGGCCCTGGGAGTGAACATAGCATGGAAATGCTGAGGAGTAAGTATCTAGGGACATGCGAGAAGAGTGAAAAGGAAGTGATATCAGATAGGAGGAAACCCAAAGTGAATTATTTATGGGCTGATTAATAATTTGAAAGGAATAGCAAGAAAAATTGTGTTGCACCATTATATGAACTCTCTGTATATGTGATTATCATACAATGAGAGATTTCTTTCAGGTAATAAACTGAACTAGCACACCATTCCCAACACTGCATTGTTGGTGAAAGACTGGCAACTCCTTAAGAAAGACTGGCTGGTCTTTATTCAAATATAATGCATGCTTCCTTCACTGGCAAAGTCTTGTTATGAAAAAATTATCAGCTGAACTACACTGTACAAACAATCTGTAGCTTGTTCCTGAACCACATTTTGAGTAACACTAAATTAGAAAACATCTAAAGTAGTTGAAATGACTACTTGTAATTGTAGTAGAGAATTTGGGTTCTGGAATCAAGCAAGTCTAGATTTGAATCCTGTGAATGTTCCTGGGCAAGTTGCTTAACTTCTCACTTCATTTGAATGGGGGAATACTTATGGTGGTATCTGATTGGGTTGTGAAAATTCACAAGGAACACTTCCTGTAGTGTGTTTTGTCAAGCAGTAAGTTCTCAATAAAGGTTAGCTTTCAATGTCACTTAATTATTTATTAATTACATATTTATTAAGTGCCTATTCTCTACCTGGCTCTTACTAAGTACTAGGGATTCAAAGGTGAATGAAATGTAGTTTCTATACTTAACAACCACATAGCTTATGTTTTTTCCACTTCTGATATTTTAGACCAATTGTATACATTGTGGGTGAATCACTCTTAATACTTCCTCCATAGCATGCTGTGTGACTCTGAGGGAAAGATTAGCATGAATGAATACTTCAAATACAATGAAATGAAAATGTCAAATGTCCTTGTATACAAGAACCAGGAGAACTGACTTCAACTGGCTGAAGTAATAGGAAATGTGTTGGCTCATATAACTGCAAATCCAGAGCAGGGTCGGTTGTTGGGGTAACTTAATCTGGTGATTCTGGCTCCACTTTTCTCAACATTTCTTTGACTCGGCTTTTCCTGAAACACAGTTTTTATCTCTAGAGTGTCAGAGAAATAGTGACAACCTTTCAGATTTTACATTCTGCACCCAACCAGGTCCAGAGAAAGAGAATGAGAGTTTTCACAGAAAAACAAGAATGAGTTTTCCTAGAACTCTTTGAATTCAGTGTTCCAAACTTGAGTCACATTCTGTTTCCAAACTACTCTCAAACAAAGCTGATTTGTCATAAACCTGAGAGATTTTACAGGAGGGATGAAGCACAAAGTAATAGTGGCCCCAGTAGGAATGAAAAAATGACAACAAAACTTTTTAGGAATTCCTAAAGGAACAAATAGCTGCATGTAAACATACTAAACATGAGATCTTAAAAAGCAGTTAGATTTAAATGTTTATAGTGTTGATCTTCTTCTTAAAAACTAAGCAAAGACCAGAACAGGAACAGAACCATAGATATGGAGATCATTTGGAGAGTTATCAGTGGGAAGGGGAAAAGGGGAGAATGGGGGAAAAGATACAGGAATTAAGAAGTATAATTGGCAGATACAAAATAAACAAGGATGTTAAGAATAGTATAGGAAGTGGAGAATCTAAAGAGCTTATATGTATGACCCATGGACATGAACTAGGGGGACTGCTGGAGGAAAGGAGGTACCAGGTAGAGGAGGTCAAAGGGGAAAATTGAGACAACGGTAATAGCATAATCAATAAAATATACTTAAAAAAGCAGGTAGAGATAATCTATTGAAATTCCTCAGCCTATAGGAAAGGAACTCAAGACAAGAAATAAATTAAGTAAATTGTCCAAGGTGGCTCAGCCAAAGTTGGTACAGCTGTGACTCTTGGGCATTATTATTGTTTCAGATCTATTGCACTTTCAACACCAGCCTATTTTTCCATCTTACCTAATAAAAACAAAAACAAAGCACATAATTCTGAATGTTTTTCCATTGCTTAGGGATTCCAGCTGCCAATGAGTACTGTAACTTATACTGAGGAGAAAGGTAAATGCAGTTTATGTAATATAACTTGTTTACAATACCATTTAGTTTCTTTTGAGAATATAGATTACCTTTCAACATTCTAGTCTTGTGTAGTTATTTTGTCCCTTATCAATAAAAATTTAAAAGGGCATCCACTGCTTAGAAAAAGAACTATAGTACCTAGGGAGCAAAGCTGCATTAATTTGTGATGGCTGCTATTTTGTATTGTAACCTTCTGTATCTTATTGAACCAAATTTTATTGTGGATGGATTTTTGAGATTTCATTGTTTAGTTGTGTAGAATTTTAAAATCATGAGGAAGAGGTTTTTATTTGGAGCTACTGCTTTATTGCTTAATGCATTATTTCATTATATGTAGAGTGGATCTTAGAATAACTTATTCTTGTGATCAACCTCACATATTGAAGGCCCTATACATAATTATTCTAAAAAATAACCACATACAGTTTGGTGAACAATTTTTTTTTTTTGTTCATGACTCTGAAATAATATTGAAGGAGGGAGTGATTAGTGTAGGAAGCCTCACTGGTATTCTTTCTCAGCAACTGAGCCATTAACGTAAATCAAATAAGATTAATGTAAAAAAATCAGTCACTGGGCCAGCAGACCAGGCCTTTTCATCTGACCCATGATCACTCCATCTCCCCTATGCTGTAACAGGTTTTATTGGGATTTTAGTGCTACCGTATAAAAACATATGTAAAACTGGCAATGCCTTTTGGATACATAGTCTTATTGATTACTTCTCAGATCCCACTAAGAAGTTCTTGTTTTCATAGAAGAATAATTGTGTACAGTTTGTGCATATTTAAACCATATAACCTAAATATACCTTTCTTATCCTTTTGATTTTTCCAATGAGTATTGTACCATTTCTAAACACTTGACACAGCATTAAAGTGCATTAGCCCTTCACACTTCAGTGACTTGTGGATTTACTCCCAGTTGGAAGCATTTCTGTCCTAGGAATATCAAAATCAGTAACCTTTGAAAAAAGAAATCAGTAAACTTTTGGATGTCGGATTGTTTCTCCAGCTATTTCACAATGTAGATGTGAGAAATTGCACGTGTGTTACTGAGTTGTGATTTGCTACTTCTAAGTATGTCAATATGTTGATTCTTATATTGAGCTTCTTTGGCTATTTCTCATACATGCTATCTCTCTTTATTTGAGTGAAGATAGCTCACAACTGAAGAGTGTAAGGATGAAGCCTAAGATCTGTGATTCATTCCCAGCTCCTATTTTTAGTATACGTTTTCTCACAGTCTATTCTAATATTCTAGTCCTTTACTCTCTTAAGTGAAACTATTTAATTTTTTTTTTCTAGCTAGGTAATGTTAATTTGTGTACAATGTGATGACTGGAAAATGTTTTTTTTTTTTTTTTTTTTTTGAATGATCAGTTTTCTCATATAGAGAGTTAAACCAGTGTAGCTTGTGTTAATAACAGTTTATGAAATAATGTTTTATACTTTTCAATAATTAGAGATTGAAGAGAACAGATATATTCCTAATAATTTCCAAGGTTATATCACCTATTACAGTAAAAAGGATTTAAACCAAGTAGGTCATTAATTTTAGACTCTGTTATAAATCCTGATTTTATAAATTATTTTTGAGTATTGCATTTCTGATTGGGTAGAGGGGAAGAATGACTATCAATATATCAGTCCATATTGTCTGCATATTTTTCCCATATTGTCCATCCTGAACATAAGCCTGATTTTTTTATATAACACACAAGGCATCAATTTTATTTTGTTTCATTTAAAACATTTTAAAAATTCTGCTTCTTATTTTGGTTATTTATTGTCATATGCATCAAAGACTGATAGTTTTTTCACCTTGTATACCTTATATTTATACAGTGTGTTATGTTGACTATATCTGAATAAATCTGGAAAGGGAGAAAGAAAGCTGATAGCTTACCATTTGGACTGGAAACCCTAGGCCTGCAAATTAGATATCTTCTGGTCTGATTCTGTGTGTGTAGTTTCTTCCTTTCTCTGACTAGTGCTTGGGTTGTAGTTTCTGATCTGGCTCATTCCCTTAGACTCCATACTTCATGCCAAACTCAAAGATAACCTTCCCAGATTGTAACTCCTGATCTTAGTGAGGCAGTTGAAGCTCTAAAAGTAATCATACAAACAGAAATTATGTTGAACCATCTTGCCTTCTTTCCCTTGGTTATAAATTCCTTGAGGCCTGAGATCATGTCTTTAGCCAAGAATAGAATCTATTATAACCCAGTACAACATTCATCATGTGCCAGGGACATGTATTGGCTTGCCAGGCATAGGACCACTGAGAGATGTGTTTTATTTGGCCAAAAGGCATATTTTAGAAAAACCTGAGTGCATTCAGGCAGGGAATGGACTTTCAGGCTTTAAGCATGAGTTCCAGACACTCCCTACAGATACTAGAGATTGAGATTGTGGGTCCTGGCTCTTTGCCAGACTTCTTTTAAGGAAACTCATCCTTCTTTCATTTATATCACTGGTGCTGCATCATCACTGCTTATGTAATTGATATGATATTACTTTGTTTTTGGTGAAAACACAAAGGCAAACAAACACCAGAGGCTGGATATATCTACTTCTGTATCTTCCTATGCTCATATGAGCAGCTCTAATGCTCTAAAGTCTGGAAGCATGAGTTACTATTTGTGACTACAGGTTGATTTAAGGTGGCAAATCAAGAGCAGTCCCATATGGCATCAATGCTCTTCCCAACCAGTTAAGAACAATGAAAACTTTATTCCCCTAATTCTTTGGTTATTTTGGTGTGTGTGTGTGTTAAGAATAGACTTGGTTGCAAATCATAAAAAATAATAGTGCTTTAAGCTAGATAACTGTTTAAGGTCTGGGATAGGAAGGAGCTCCACAGTCATCAGGAGCTTAGACTCTTTGTAACTCAGTGCTTCAATCACCATCCTTAAAGCTCAGAAAGGCTATTTTAGTTCCAGCCATCAGGTTCAAATTTCAGCCAGCAGGAAGGAAATTACAGCAAGAAAGGGCACGCCTCCCATTTTTAAGAACTCATGCCAAAAATTTCACTGTATCTTTATTTCTCATTGTCCAGAGCTCTGTCACCTGGCCATAATTGGCTACTAGAGAAGCTGGGAAATAAGATTATTTTCCCAGAGAGGTGCTCAGCTGAAAACTGAGGATCCAGTTACTATAGAAAAAGGAAAATAAATATTGAGGGATAGTTAAGAATCTCTATTTCAATATACATTAAAAAATAATTATTTCTGTAACTCAATCATTGTCTCTTGTGCAATAAACACAAAGATATTTGTCCTTCCTCTGAGAAAATATACATATGTCCAAAAACACGTCTGAAACCAAGTCTGAAAACATCCTAATTTCAAGTGTACAATTTATTTTAAAAATATCTCTATTTACCTGGTTGGTGGCACAGTGGATAAGGCACCAGCCTGGGAACCCAAAGGTCACTGGTTCGATTCCCCAGCCAGGGCCCATAAATGAGGTTGTAAGCCAGGTCTGCAGCCAGGTCCATAGCAGGAGACAGGTGAAAGGCAACCATACAGGTCTCTCTCCCTCTCTGTCTCTCTCCCTTCTCCTCTTTCTAAAAATAGTAAATAAAATCTTTTTTTAATCACTATTTATTATAAATGAGAAATCTTTTATATTATTGTTTTTAATGCTAAAATATTTTACATTCGGTGTCTATGGTCATTTTAGTTTACTGGATTAATCTAATATGTGATTGATTTACCTGCTGAATCTTTACATGAGCTTCACTTAGAGAATTTAATTAGTGCTCATGGCTCACTAGACATCCTGGTCAGGAAACCTGAAGGAAGAACATCTTTCCTGCAACCCAACTCTACAGTCAAAGCAGCTCAGACAGATGGTGAGTACAGAGGGAATTCCAGCAAAGCTTCCATAGTGTCTAAGAAACACTGTTGTAGAGCCTTTCAAGTGCTTGCCAAGAAAGGAGCTGACCTCTCTTAGTTACTTGAGGCCTGCAGGCCTGTGGGATGTTGGTTTTGCAACAAGGACCACTCCAGCAGAGCTTCATTTCCCTCCATCAGCAGAGATGCTGGTCCTTTCAGCTGCATCAATCCAACAAGAATCCACAGGACTCCCCTCTGTAGGGAGGCTTGGGGCCTTCTACAGAGAGCACCTAGTCAAGCTATTCTTTTACACGAGGTCAGTCCTTGTTGATAGCTCCCAAGCAGCCCTGGCATCTCTGCAGGGCAAAAATCCATAGCTTTCACCTTGTGAGTAACAATGCAGCTCAAGAATTGGGCTTTACTCAGGGGCAACTAAACCAATGAATTCTCCAGAAATGTATTCATTATCAACCTGAGAGTTTATAGAACAAACAGAACATAGAAGAGGCTCAGGAGTGATCAGAATAAAAGGATACAGACACTCAAGAAGTCACCAGTTAAGTAAACTGAGGCTATAAGCCCACATCCCCAGAAAATGAATTAAAAATAATAATAATAAAAGGAGTGATGACATCAGGAAAACACCACAAAACCCTACTTTCTGGTTCTCCTACAAACATGAAAGACTGAATATACAAATAGACAATGGTCAGATCAGAGGTGAAAATGGAGTTCTGCAGCAACCTGCCTAAGAAACCAAGTCCTTATCTACAATGATGAGTCCAGGAAGCCTACCTGCTCTAAGCCAGACCTTGTAGGAAGCCTCACTGCTATCTCAAGTAACCATCCAGAAAGCCAAACAAGGACTTCTATAACAATTGGCTCCAAATGATCAGGACTAATGAGTGGAAGCTTCTCTAATTTTTATTATCACTTTCAAATTAGGGCTAACCAGAGAAAGCCAAATGTACCCCTAACCAATCAATTAGGTGCCCTGCTTCTAGTTAGTCTGTCTGCAGCTTCCTCATGCCAGCAGCCTCAAATCAAGACACACCTGAAGCCTTTGCTTTTGATTACTATGAAATTGTCCCATTCCTCCGTCTCCCTTTGAGTTTCTGCCAAAACACGAGTGCTGGTGACTGACTTCCTTGCTGGATAGAGCAAGGTCAAAATAAATGAACTTTGCCTATTCTCATTTGGTTGGTTTTCATTTATTCCCACAGAAATTATGTACCCTGAGAAACCAATCCTTATCAGCTCTCAGTACAAACTCCACATTCAATAGACACCTTTTCTATCATTAAATATCACCTTTATTGTTCTCTTCTAGAAAGCCTTTTCCTCCTAACCCATCCATATTTTGCATTTTCTTCAAAACCCTGTCTTCTCCAAAACCCCAGTCCAGACTAGTGGCAGCTATAGTTAATCCTTGAACAACATTTGAGTTAGAAGTACCTGCCCCCGTGCAGCCAAAAAATTGCATGTAACTTTTGATTCCCTCAAAATGCAACTACTAATAGCTTAAAGTTGACCACAAACCTACCAATAACATAAACTGCTGATCAACACATATTTTTCATTATATTGTATATATAATGTACTGTATTCTACCATAAAGCTGGAGAAAACAAAGTGTTATTAAGGAAACTATAAGGAATAGAAAATATATTCCTTATATTGTATATAAGGAAAATATACAATGTTGTATATATAATTTTAACAAATTGCACATAAATGGACTTGTGCAGTTCAAAGAAATTCAAACCTGTGTTGTTCAAGGGTCAACTGTAGTCTGATATCTTTGGCCTACATTATTTTCATCACCTCCCAAATGCCCAGTGCCCATTTAGGGACTTGGGTTATTTGGTCTTGTATTATTGGTTGTCTTAATCTCTAATTTAAATGTTTTTGAATGTCCTTCCACAAACCCTTGGCAAATTCATTAAGGGGTCCCTCACAGCAGTATTACTCAAAGCAGGTTCACAGACAGTGCCAGCATCCTTTTGGAACTTTTTAAAAATACAAATTAATTGGACTTTGCACCAGACCCATCTAAACAGAAGCTCTTCCGGTGGTTATCAAACACATACAGTTTGAGAGACACTGCCCTACAGCCTGTGGCACTGTTCATAGGTCATAGGAAGTAGTCAATGAATACTTGCAGAATTAAATTGATTGTTCCCCTTTGAATGAAGCAAAGCTTCAAATAGAAGCACTGCCTCTGCTTTCAAAAACTGAGCAAATGCAAGTGAACAATATGCCTTTGCCCTGAGAACACAGGGTAAAACACTCATTAAAAGGCAACTCTTCCCCACACACTTGGCCTTCATACACTTGAGAGACTTCAAGGAACAGAGGATTTTATGGTCTATGAAGAGTGAGTAAAATACTAGCAAATTCAGACTTAACAAGAGTGCTGAAGCTGGTACTAGATGGAAAGTCTTGAAGAAGAAAAGAGGTTAATGACCATGGATAGTGCCAATTCCTGTTCAGGAGCTGGATCAAAAGCTTGCCACTCAAGTGAATGAAGTCTCCAGTACCTCCAAGCTGTTCACTGCACAAGAGGGAATGTATGAAAGAAAGTGAAGGAATTAAACAAATACACACATACACACACACACACACACACACACACACACACACACACACCACACACACCACAGAGTGGTGATAGCCAGATTGAAAGGGGGCAGGAGAAATGGGGACAGAAAGAGATTTTACTTGAAGCAATGGGCACACGATAAAGTATGCAGATGAGGTTTTATTGAGTTGTACACTTGAAACATGTATGATTTTGTGAACCAATATCACCCCAAATGAATTCAATTGTAGAAAAAAGAGTAGTGCCATCAAGACAAAACTGCCAAAAATATACTCTTTTTCTTTCTCAACAAACATAGAGACTTCTGCAAAATCTGGACTCTGGAAACCAGAGTTGAAACCAGTTGGAGAAGGCAAGGGTGTAAAATTATTTTAGGGAAACATGTATGTGGTCTGCACAGGGTGGCTTATTTTCTCCCATCACTATTGGGAGAAAATAAGCCATAGTAGGCAAATCCTCTGTATCTCTATTAGTTTACTTTAAAGTAAGGCCAGAAAATCCAACTTTTTTTTTATCTTTCTTATTCTTCAGAAAACATGAAGTTGGCAAGAAAAGGAACATCCAAAATTAGAAAGACTATAGCCTTGTCTGTAGAGTCCTAGCAACCAGCAACCCTCTAAGCCTTCATATGGTATCACAGTGCTTTCTGAATGGTCCATGGAGTTCTTTGCTAGTGAGGGTTGCAAAGGGGGTCCAGAGGCAGGCTGTGAGAGCCACCAACTGGCTGCACCGAGGCATCTACAGACAACCTGACACAAAAATCAAGGCTGCTTTTGTTAAGGGAGAGGAAAGATGCTCCTTAGATCCAGTGGGCCCCATAGCATACTTAACCACAGAAGCATGTTTCATAGGAAAAGCAGGCTTCATTTTAAATAGGCCTTGCCCCTGTTCTATGGATATCATGCTCTCCTAAAGACTCAAACTGAATTGGAAAGCAGACTCTAAGGTTTATTTTTGACAGTGCTGTATGCTATGCCACCAGTGTGAAAAATTAATGATAAAAAGCAAATATGTAAGTAGCTCAATCATTCCCCTATCTCCATTCTAAAGGAAAAATATGATAATATTCCATATGAAAACATGCAGATGGGAAGGCTGGCAAATACACTGAAGCAACCTTAAAACATGAATCTTATTGTAGAACCATCTGAGCAATTAGACAGTGCAGAATAAAGGAGTAAAAACCAGTTACAGATTCCATGGGTTCTTGAGAGATTTCATTAAAAATTAATACAGAGTAAAATAGAAATCATTTGAACTACAGCTGATGAACATGTGTGATGCACTTTGATCACCAAGGCTCAGCAACAAAGAATATGTTCTGTTATCATTTGTTAGACTGAAAACTTCTTCTGTCATATTTCTTCCCTGTGTTGAAAAGCATTTTTGGATTAAAGAAATGGTAGGAGGTGAGTGCTTCAGTGAGGATGGTAGTTGGCTGGTGTATTCATAATAATTGGGTGGTTTTAACCTGCTATGGGTAACCAAGGGGTCCACAACATGAGCAAAATTTCCTATGGCCAAGCCATTGGCAAGTGCCCTACGGGGTGGGAGCATCAGGATTGAAGTGTATAGGATACTAATATATATTGCTCTTTCTTTCACTGATGACCTTAAGGATGACCTCTTTCACTCCCCCACTGAACCTCTTGCAGCACCTAGGAGAATCCCTGGCTCAAAATTTCTGAGTGCTCCTTTTATGTGGCTCTTGGATTTGGAAACCAAAGTTTAAAGAGAGTGAATGACAGGTTAAAGCAAGAAAAAAAGTAAAATCCAGCTCCCCATACATAATTCACTGAAAGACTTACTTCCTATTTTTGTCAGCAACCCACATTGCTTTCATTGATCAGAGATAGTTACTAACTTTAACTTATTAATCATTCAACATATATTTTGAGCATATATTATATGCCAGATTAGATCTTTATAAAAGATATTTGTCATGGGAACAAAAAAGAAAATATTTTCAGGTTAATAAAATCATTCAAACAGGCTTATAATTAAATTCCAAAAAGACCAACTTTTAATATATGTCCTCCCTCTGAACCATATTATTTAAAGATAACTATAATTTCTACTCATTGCTCAGCCCACTAATAGTAGGAATTTGTTGGATTAATGTAGTATATCAGTTACCTATTGCTGTCTAAACCAATGATCCCAAAGCTTAAGGCCTTAAAATAATAGCCACTTGATTTAATTGCTCAAAATTTTATGAGTTTGTAGGACTCAACTGAGCCATTTGTCTCTGCTCCATGTGGCACCAGCTGGAATGCCTCAACGGGCCAGAGCACCCATTTCCAAGATGGTGCACTCACATGGATAGTGAGTTGGCAGGCACAGGTGAGATATGGGCTCAGATAGGATGCTGGAATGGCTGGGCTCCTCTTTCTGTCAATATAGTCTCAGGGCCTCTCCCTTTCCACCTGGCCTCTCCCTTTCCACCTGGCCTCTCCATAGGATCCTTCTACATGGGAATTGAATTCCATGAGTATAGCTAGACATTTTAATGCTGGTATAGGTCCCATAACCACAAAGTGGAAGCTGTTAGGACCTCTTAAGGATTAGGCTGAGAATTGTCACTTCCACTGCACTCCGCCGGTTAAGGCCCAGGTTCACTGTGGGTGGACAGCCACTACACAAAGGCATGAATACTGGGAGGCATGGATAATCAAGACTGTCTTTGCAAACTAGCTAATTCAAGAATAAATGAATAAATAAGCACAATCATTAAAGAACACTTTAGGTTTGAGAGAAGATATTTTAGAATAAGTCAATGAGAACACAACATAAAACCATATGTATATACTATACAATGGTACCCTAGAAGACTGAATACAAAATGAAAATATAGTGAAGAAATACATGGATGAATTTTACACCAAGTCAATTTCCATAAAGTGCAATGCTACTTGTACAACATTACTGGTTCTATTCCCTCACCAAAAAGCTTTTTAATGAGCTTCAGGGGGAATACTTTGTAAAGTATATCATTGTCTAACCACTATATTGTACACCTGAAACCAATACAAAATAATATTAAATGTAAATTTTAATTAAAATTAAAAAAATAAAAATAACAATAAAAGAAAAAAATTGAATAATCAAGGAAAATGTTCTATAATAAGATCATGTAAGTTTGCTCTGGCTGGTGTGGGTTTTTAAGCATCAGCCTGAGAACAAAAGGGTCACTGGTTCAATTCTCAGTTAGGGTGCATGCGTAGCTTGCTAACCAGGCCTCCAATTGAGATGTGTGAGAGGCAACTGATCAATGTATCTCATATACATTGATGTTCCTCTCCCTCCTTTACTCCTTCCCTTCCCTTGGGTTCACACCAATTAAACTGTTTTTAATTAAGTTAAAAAAGAAGATTTGTGAGCCCTGGCTGGTGGCACAGTGGATAAGGTGACAGCCTGGGAACCCAAAGGTTACTGCTTTGATTCCCCAGCCAGAGACCATAAATGAGGTTGCAAGCCAGGTCTCCAGCCATGTCCGTAGCTGGAGGCAGGTGAAAGGCATTGATGTGTCTCTCCCTCTCTGCTGCTCTCCCTTGCCCTCTCTCTAAAAATAATAAATAAATAAATCTTAAAAAAAAAAGACTTGTGGAAATATTTTCAGTGGAATATATGCCCATGCTATATAGCTAATATTTCCAATGTTATTTTGGCAACTTAGAGTCTCCATTGTGATACGAGAAAACGCACTAACAAGAAACACATTCACTGGAAGGACTCTGGATATTTATCTGCAAACCTCACTGCAGAGATTGCTGAGTGAGCATCAAAGAAAAGAGAACTTGCCCAATTCTTTGGCTGTATGATTATGCAATGGCCTTTGGCTTGCTTTGGAAATTCAAAGATCTGTATCCAGAAGTTCTGCTGCTAGGAAGACCCTGTAGAAGGAACATCACATCCTTTGCATTTCCGGCCTTGCCTCACTAGAAGCTCCTCTTCCAGTTTTCAAGTTTCGTTTTTTGTCTCTGCTCTTACTCTCCTTCAGAATCATCCTACAGGCCTGGTTCTAGCGCTTTACCTCACCAGCAAGAAGCTGTTGTTGTGCAACAGCAAAAGGGAGCATCCACCAACTGACATAGCTGGGGTAACCCGCTGCTGGCATCTGTGGGCCTCACTAGAAGAGCTTGGTGAGATACCTGGATAGGTCTGCCACATCCTACCTGGATGTGGGCTCCCAAAGAGCCTCCAAACCATACAAAAACTGGTGTGTTCACTTGACATACTTCATTTAAAATTTTTCTCTGATAGCTTCTTTTTGTTGGAAGGCTTTTCACTGACTTCAGTTCAAAATAGACCCATCCACAAGTGCAACCAACCAATTATAAATTTAATTCTCCATTAATAAGTGTAAATGGCAGGTGAAACTGCTGAAGGGTTTCAGGACTGAAAACTATGACAGCAAATGCTAACAATGACCAGCTCCAAATATTTGAAACTATTAGCAAGTTACATATTCCCTTCCTAGATAGTGAGAAAGTATGAATGATATCAATGATTAAAATAGTTAAGATTTTCCTCTTGGATGAATTAAGGCTACTCAGCTCCCACTTCCCACTATCAAAAATGCCTAGTGTTAGCTTTGTGCCAGTGTCTGCACAGGGTATTTCACATGTATCCTCTTTTTGATCTTCATAATCTGTGAGGTAAACACTCTTGTGATCACCACTCTGCAGGTCAGGAAAAAGAGATTCAGAGACATTAAATAATTTTTCCAAGATCATGTAAGTAGCAAGCAAGGAAGCCTAGATTCTAACTCCAGCTGCCATATTACCCTTGGGAACACTCAAAACTCCTACTGAAGCCCTGGCTGGTGGCACAGTGGGTAAGGTGCCAGCCTGCAAACCCAAAGGCCACTGGTTCGATTCCCAGCCAGGGCACATAACCAGATTGTAAGCCAGGTCTCCATCCAGATCCGTAGCTGGAGGCAGGTGAAAGGCATACATGGATTGTCTCTCTCCCTCTCTGCCTCTCTCCCTTCCCTGCTCAAATAAAAAATCTTAAAAAAACAAAAACAAAAACAAACTCCTACTAAAGTTGCACCCATACATGCACACACATGCACATACAGACACAGGTAGTTGGCATTCTGGCAACTTGTTTTTTGTGTGTTTTTTTTTTTTAATTTTTAAAGTTTATTATTTTTAGAAGGGCAGGGAGGAAGGAAGAAAGGGAGAGAAACATCAATGTAGGGTTGCCTTTCTCCTGCCTCCAGCTACAGACCTGGCTGGAGACCTGGCTTGCAACCTGGTCATGTGCCCTGGCTGGGAATCGAACCAGCAACCTTTGGGTTCACAGGCCAGTGCCTATCCACTGAGTCATCGGCCAGGGTTTTGTTTTGTTTTTTAGAGAGAGGGGAAGGGAGAGAGGCAGAGAGGGAGAGAAACATTAATGTATGGTTGCCCTTCACCTGCCTCCAACTACGGACCTGGCTGGAGACCTGGCTGAAGACCTGGTTATGGACCCTGGCTGGGAACCAAACTGGTGACCTTTGATTTGGGTTCACAGGCCAGTGCTTATCCACTGTGCCACCAGCCAGGGATGGTATTCTGGAAACTTTAATGAAGGACGCATTGCTTGGGGTGCATCATCAGAAAGGCCTCAGGGAAGTTTTCACAAAGTCTGAAAATGACATTTAAAGGCCCAATAAGGAATTTATAAAGCACCAGCAATGTTTTTTCATTGCTACATTTTTAAAAATTAATACATTTGTAATAAATTTGTAGTATTACTGTAAGGTTTTATTTCTGCTAATCATTTTGTTATATGCATTGCTATGTTACCATTCTAATTGCTTTTTCTCACAATGCTTTGTTCTCACTGCTTTTTTTCCTAAAAAGTGAAGTAAGTGGAATAAATGGATGTGGGTCTCTTGCTTTGCTTCTGTGATCACTTGAGTCTGGGCCATACCAGTGTAACGAATGAAATCGAATAAACCAAATCAAGCAGATCTTGCTGCATTTCCATGCTGTATGATCCATTGGGACTGCTTAGAGCTTTGTAAAGGCATGTTTCCCTCCTCTAGAGATCCTTAATTAATCCACATTTTATAAGAAATTTACTTTCCTCAAATTTGAAAGTCTTCATTTCTAGGAGATCTGCTTCTAGTTAACTCTCGCCCTAAGATATAAAGTCTTTAAAGTTTAAAATAATCTTAAAGTCTCTTTAAACCAGTCCAGCCAGGACTCTGGAGATGCTAGGAAGCCAATGGAGAGTGTTTTCTGGAGCTAAATCCCATGGCTGAGACATACCCTCAGGGACCTTCAGTCCTCCCCATACCCCTGCACACACTCACATACAGATTCACACTCACAAATACAGTCAGACACACACACTCACATAGACAATACACTCCCATACAGGTACACACTCACACACACTCATAAGCATACTCAGAGATGGACACATTCACAAATATGATCAGACATACACAATCACATAGAAAATGTACTCCCTTGGAAGCACACACTCACAAGTACCCTTACACACACACAAGCATACACTCACATACAGACATACATTCACAAATACCCTTACACAATAGTTCTACAGACAGGTACTCTCATATGCAGTTGTTTAATGGGAATAGACTTTCAGCTTTGCAAGATAAAGAAAATCTGGAGATGGGTTGCACAACAATATGAATATATTTAACACTACTGAATTGCACACTTAAAGTGGTTAAGGTGGCAATTTTATGTTATGTGTATTTTCACAATTAAAAATAACAATAGGCCCTGGCTGGTGGCACAGTGGATAAGGCACTGGCCTGCAAACCCAAAGGTCACTGGTTTGATTCCCAGCCAAGGCACGTAACCAGGTCCGTAGCTGGAGGCAGGTGAAAGGCAGTCATACATCGATGTCTCTCACCCTCTCTGCCTGTCTCCCTGCCCCTCTCTCTGAACATAATAAATAAAATCTTAAAAAAAGAATTCTAAAAAAATAACAATAATAAAGATAGTCACTGTAAGGATGTTCATGCATTAGTTACATCACTCATTCCAAAGGAGAAAACAGCTTTCCTCCATCTGCTCTCCTGGGGGCCCTGCCACCAGGATAGACAACCTAGCAGTCCACTGCTCCTCTGGAAGGCAGATCAAGGTGATGGCAGGGTGATGGCAGGACACCTGCAAGAGATGGCTATGCCTAGGAAGGCTGAGCAACCATAGGCGGCTGCCATCTGGAGCTGTCACTGGCATGGATTACCTTTCTCCTAATAGGAGAAGAAGCAGAAAAGCTGTGGGAAGGGAGGCCCTGTCTTAGACCCCAAGTTCTATTACTTTATAGCTGAGCTGGTGCTTCATAAATTCTTTCTTGGGGCTTTAAATATCATTGTCAGACTTTGTGAAAACTCCCCTGAGGCTTTTCTAAAGATGTGAATGAACTCAGAGGGCCAATCTTCTTCACCAACTGCTCACTACCGAAGCTAAAATATGATTATAAACATTTTGCCTGGCCTCCCTTCCATCTTCAACCCAGCCCCACCTTCTTCTGGGGTGGAAAGTTTCCCCCAGACTCCTAAGGCTCAAGGGCACTGGAGGAGAAAGGCTCCTATGGGAGATGGATTTTGATCATTTACGTTGGAGGGTTTGGCAGATTTGTACCAGGCCAGGTGTTATTTGTATCCACTCACCTTCCTCTGCCACTACATCTATAACCAACAAAATCCAGATGGAAAAAAACAGCAGGTTCCAGACATGACTGAGTTTTTTGTCTTTTGTTTTGCTTTGTTTTGTTTGTTTGGGATGTGAAGTTTTGGTGTCAATCAAATAGAGTTTGTTGAAAAAGTCATCCCTTGAGCAATTACAGTCTGCTTCCCAGCTATTACTAAGAAGAAAGGCAGTACTTTAGAGAGGAGAGGGTCCATATCATAGAATAAACACTCAGAATTAAAGAGTCAAAGCAAGGAAACTTGGATGCCTCTTCCCATGTCTTCTGTCACATATGACTCCCAAAGATTGCTAGGTGATTTGGACAGGAGCCAGGGTTTCTAAGAGACTGCTTAGGCATTCTTGCCCTGGCCCTGGAGTAGTCATTGAGGTGTAGATTGCAGCTTTCTTCAAGTTGCAATCGACAGAACATTGGGATCAAGGCCCCTTGAGTTACACAAAAATGAGAAGGTGTGTTATGGCTTATGTGTTTAAAGCAAACACGGCTCCTCAAAGGTTCCATTCTGAGCCCCGGAAGCCAGGAGAAGTGTGGGGAGGGCAACTGCATGATCCCAGTGACCTTCCCACTAGAGTGTCCTCTGGCTCCAGGACATTGCTATGGCAATGTCTGGAAGAGAGAGTAAATGACTGGCCGTTCTGTGATGAAAGATTCATTGTTCGATGAAACTGTTTGCTCAGAGGTCCACTCCTGACCTTTCCTCCGCTGCACTCTGTCTGGGTGAGAACAGTGAGCAGACAGGAGTCAACACAACAGACCTAAGACTGCTTGCCACAGAAAGGCCTCCTTGCAACGCTGGCCCTTGGCTGGTGTCTGGGAACTTGGGTTTCAGGGGTTATCCCACCATTCCCTTGTTGACAAGCGTGGCTTTTTGCACCTATATGGTTTGCACAGATAATGTGGTTTATGGTGAACATTGTTCACCGGCTTTACTTCTGAGAGTGTGGAGTTTAGTATGTGACTGTGACCAGCCTCAAATGACAACCCTGGGCTCTGAGTCTCTGATGGTCTCCCTGATAGACAACATTTTACTTTACCCATGTTGTCATACCTCTTTGCTGGGGGAGAAAAACATGTCCCATGTGACCTCATGGGAGAGGACTCAAAAACTTGTGCTGATTTTAATTTCTACCTTTCCACTGCAAAAAGTTATAGCTGTGAGGAGGACAGACTATGGGTCCACCTCGTAAATCACTGAATATGGGGGGTGATCTTGGGACATCCCCCTCCAACATGGGTGTGGTGATGCCAAACTTGCAAGCTATGTTTCCCCAACTCCCTTGTCGACTGACTTCAGCTGAGTGCAGCAAATGGGAGACAACAGAGGGAGAGTGAGAAACAAGCTAGAATCATTCTTCCGTCCCTTTTGACCTCAGACTGTGATTCTGGTAGTGACTGAATTTAGGGCAGTTCCAGTCCTTGCTGCATAACCCTGGCCCTGTGCTGTGATGACAATAATTCCCCCTACTGTTGCTAATGGCTGAGTTGACTTACCTTCCTTTGTTTGTCTTCTGTCTCTTCTATCATCCATGTAACCAATCCTCTATGTGAAATACCCTTTTTCAAAAAATACCTAAAGTGGTTTTTATTTTTCTGGCAAAACCCTCACCCCACCCCCCCACCCCCCCATTAGCTCCCTACCCTGTGCCACCTCTGTGGCATTCAACAAATGTTCAGAGACAAAAGATACTGTAGACCTCAGAGCCTATACACAACTGCTTCTGCAAAAGTCATGTTTTCTGGCACAGCTCATTAGATGGCCAAAAAACTTTGTTCTGATGTTTATGTCACAGAACTGTGAAGAAAGATTGTGTAACATGGATGACTTTCAACCAGCTGCGAGGACTTGGTATGCTCAGACACTTGCTATTGACACTATTTACTAGGCACAAGTTTCCTTTCAATGCACCTGGTTTGGTAGTTTGGTGGAGTTAGTAAGTTAACCAACATGCTTACACAATAACCAGTGAATCTCAGGCCAAAGTGACATGATGGTGGTGGTTGTGAAGGTGACAAGCCTGCTCTAAAATGCTCAATGCAGCCAGTGGGGCCTAGCAGCTGTGCAACCTAATCTGAAGGGGGCAAGGCTGCCCACTTTCCTCACACCCCACAAGGGCAAGGGTAAGCAACAATGCAGCACCCTCAGGCTTGATGTTTGCCAGAACTACCAATGTGTGGTGACACTTTCTGTGGAGACTTTCTTTACCACTTAGCAAAGAGGATAGAAAGGATAGGCTTTGATTAATTGAATGGTCAGCAGCCTCTCACTGGGAAACTTTGGTTGGATTCTCTACTCTCTTATCTAATGAGGGTACAGCCAAGAATGCAGAAAATGGCCAGACAGAGTAAGGAGCAACACGAAAAAGCAAGCTCCTTGTAGGCAATCTGGGCATTTCTAGGTTGAGATTTGGAGGATAAGTAAGAAACAGTCTCCGGTGAAAGGAGAAGAAAGAGGCAGACTCTATAGTACCTTGTCCTGTAGGCTGATGCTTTGAATTTGTACTAAAAGCTATAATAATAATAATGACAATAACAACAGAAAGACTTTGTTACAAGTATTTGATATTTGATTTCAGGTTTGAGTTCCACAAAGCTCATTCTGACTGCAATGTGGAGACTGGATTAGAAGGGGTAAATGGGTTTATTTAAGAGATAATTAAGAAGTAGAGTAGAAAATATCTGTTAAAGGTATTGAAGGGTTGAGAAGGAAGCGTCAACAACAATGCTACATGTTTGGCTGGGCAACAAGTTTGCAGGGTGATGGCATTCATTGAGAGAGGGAACACCGGAGGTGACCCAGGTTATCAGGGAAAATTACAAATCTCATTTCAGACATGATGAATGTAAGTTATCATTTGGGCATGCCAAGTAAAGATGGCTGGTGGGCAGTTAGATGGGGGAGTTAGGCATCCTATAAAAAATCATGTCTAAAGACCTAGATTTAGGAGGTGTCAGGGTAGAGGTGGACATTGAAGATGCAGGGGTTGCTGAGATTATCAAGGGAGGCTGTGCAGCCCGGAGGACATCCCAGAGAGTGGAATGTCTTAGAGACCAGGGAAAATAGGCCTTCAAGGCTAGAGTGGGCAATGGAGTTCAGTGCTTCCAAAGGTTAAGTAAATGAGAATTAAATCCTGTTTTTTTGGATCTAGCACAGGCCATAACTGACCTTCAGCTACAGTTCCAGTAGAATGAAGGGGGCAGGAGCCAGTTAAAGAAACATGCAATGGGGAAAAAGAGAGAGAGAAGCAATAGTTGGGGGGACGTGGGATGAAGAAAGGTGTTAAAACTACTAAAGAGACTTGACTTTAAGTTGTGTGCATGCTGATGGGAAACAGCAGCTAGAGGGCAGGAGCTAAAGATTCAAGGGAGACAATGAAGGACAGCAGAGCAAGGCCTGGAGAAGAAGGGCACATGGAGCACAGGCAAAGAGGCTTACTTGGCCATGGACAAGGGGCGTGTGAATTCTTCCCACAGTAGTAACAGGAAAAAAGAAGGAAAAGATTTATAAGGTTGCAGGTAAGTTTGTAGATTTGGCAGCAGAAAATTGAGAGATTGTCTAATTAATGGCATCTTTTTTTTTTCTCTCTCTCTCTCTGCAAAATTAGACAAAGTGTGAGGGCCAGGAATTAGGAAACAGTAAAAGAAGGATAGAAATGGCTATGACTGAAAATAGGAGTGTTTAGAGATGGGAAAACTCAAAAGACAAATGGAAAATTTTAAAAGAAAATTTTTTTCCTTTTTTTCCCAATTATTTGAAGATAAACCAAAATGGCTTTCCAAAAATAGTGTTTTTTTCCTAATTTTTATGGTCCTCTTAAAATTATTTACTCATTTTCCCTCTGGCTGGGCACCCCCTTCCTCAGGAAGTCTGTGGTTAGGTGGTGTCTGTGGCTCTCATGAATGGTCAAGAATACAGACCCTGTCCCTCAGCTTTATTTATATAAGAAGAACATGTTGCCCTTGTTGTATGCATGGTCACAGCTGTCCGTGACCTGTCTGCAGCAGGGCAGACCCTGTTTCTGCCAAGCCCCACCAGCCTAGATAGCAAAAATCTATATACTTCCAGCCCTTCTCACTTAAGGGAAGGGGGCAGGGTCTGCCTGGAACTTTGTCCTCCCAGCCACCAAGTGAGAAAGGAGAGGCACAGATGGAGGTGGAGCCGGTGGGGAGAGAAGCTGGGCTGGGACATTGGGAGTAAGGGGGCCAAGGGTGGGAGGAGTGGGAGAAATAACAGAATAACAGAGCAGGATGGCAGAAGTAGATAAAAAGTCCAGAAGAGGCTCTCTTGCTCCAGCTGTCAAGAAGGGGGAGGAGAAAACCCTGTGGGACAGAGGAGAAGGGAGGGAGCTGTTAGGAAGTTATTTAAGAGCCAACTTTCTTGTCATTCTTTTCCTGCGTTCTTTTGAGGAAGAACCCTGGAGACACACAGTGCCAGCCTGTGCTAGGACACCTCAGGAGGGGACTGCAGGTAAGCAGCTGTCTCTTCTGCCAGCATAGCCACAGCCCTGTACCCAGAGGCTGCCCAGGGCCTGCTGTGTCCACTCCTTTGAAACTGGGTCCCTCAAGTGGCTGTGGGAGTGTCAGGGGCTGGGGGTTCAAGGAAGCCCCTCTTGTTCAGTTCTCTCATTCTTGGCTGCTGGCTCTAGACCTACCTAGCCCCTTTTCTGAGCAGGACTTCTCTCAGGCATTCCATGAAGCTTTCTTGAAGGCACTGCTTGCTAACTAAGCAGAACATCAAATGGGATTGGAGGTATTGGGGCCCTTCCTCAGGAGAACAGACTATAGAGAAGGGACACAGAAGGTTGGAGAGAGAGTGATGTAGGGCTAGATAAGATCACTTGCTTGGCTATGTTGCCACGATGGAGCTAAACTTGAGTACCTTCCCCTCCCTCAGGCCTGGGAGAAGGGGGTGTTTCTGCCCACCTGCACAGGCTCCCCATTGTCTTCTTTATGGGTTCTCTCTCCCAACAGGGTACTGCATAGTTGCATGGTTCTGTGTTCTTCTCCCCCAAACCCTCCCTCCACCCTATGACACCACAGCCTACCCTTGCTATTCTCCATCAGAGGTCTGCGGTTTCCTGCCTTCTCTCCATCCTTAACCCTTTTCTCTCTCCTCCTTCCCTGCCTCCCTAGTTCACTAGAGGTTGTCTGTAAATGTGTCTGTAGATATTTATGAACACCTGTTAAGACCATGGTACATTTCTGAACAGTGCTGTCTCCTTCCAAGACATAATACCTAAAGAGTTGGTTCTCTGGCCTCCAGCTGTGTTGCCTTTGCTCAACACATTTCTGGAATAGTCTCCCCTAGTTGCCTCTGTAACGGTAGCTCCTTGTCTTCTGAAGCTGCATCTGTTTTTGAAAACAACCAAATCATTAGGAGTCATGATTGAGTAATCCAGGTGATCAAGGGAACGCTTCATTGGGCCAGAAACAAGGTCTCCCTTCATTTGGTCAGCTGGTCAACAAGTAATTACCAGGCCCTAACAGTAAGGTGTGTGGTGTTCATGCTGGCCCTTTGCCTGCACAAATTTCAAAGGAAGGGGAAACAGGCTTGAAGTGAGGGCAGTGTCAGCGTGGCTGACCAAGGAATTTAGAGAACTGGCTATTTACATCACTATTTTATTTGCAATGTGTTTCCTTCTAACGGACCCAAACCCTCCATCACCCTTATCCTGTTCCTTGTCCTGGCTCCTAAGCAATTAACACTTTCTCACACCCTACGGAGTTTGCTCCTAACCCCAACTAGACCAGAAGCTCTCCGAGGCAAGAATCCTTCTGTCTCATTCTCTGATGTATTCCAAGTGCCTAGACCATAACCTGGTCCATAGTGGGCCCTCAATCAATATGGGTTGAATAAAATTGCAAACACAAATGCTTGGGAAGATGCCACTTATCTGGACATAATTGTCTAAGTTTATTCTTCAAAGGGACTTAGGCCTTAAGTCCATATGAAATGGGCGTGTGTACACAGATATAACAGTAAGCTTTTCTTATAAAAATATTGCTTTAGGGGTAATGAGAATAAACCTTGCTTCCCAAAATCTTTTACATTTTTCATTTCTTCTAATCAGCCCCCTTTCTACAGCTTTCCATGTTTGACAAATCTCCCCAAGATCTTTGGCGAACTCTATGCCATCATTAGACTAATCCTCACTTCAACTTCTCAGTTTTTATTGATGTGAAACTCAAAATGTGTTGCTCAGGTGCTATCACACACAGTTACGTCTGCTTCTCTTTTTTGAACCCTTGTGTCAAATGTAACTTGCTTCATATGCCTTTTCTGTGTGTCTCCTTTTTATCCTTCAAGGATCTTGGAAAGCTGACAATGTCAGAGACCCCCAGGACCACCTTTGGAGGCAGGAGAGCTGTCCCCCCGAACAACTCCAATGCTGAAGAGAATGCCCCCCCTACTACGGAGCTTCAGGGCCTGGTGCCCCGAGGTGTCAACCTGCAAGGTACAGGCACCTCCAAGCCAGGCACAGCCAGCCTGGCACTTCCTCCCCAGGGTGCTAGGTCAGCACCCTCTGTCTCCACTGTGTTGCCCCAGAAGGGGGCCCACTGCCAGTCTCTGGTTTTAAAGAAGGGCCTCCAACTCTTTTGAGTGGTAAAAGAACCAAAGACCTGATTTTTGTCCCAGGTCTGCTGCTTAGTAGCTTAGAAATCTCAGGGAAGTCACCTCTCTGAAACAAGGGCGCTGGTTTATGGAGGCCTCTTTCAGCCCTACTGTTGTTTTGAAGACTGTTCTCTAGCTGTAAGTTTCCATTTCCCAAATATTGTGGCTGTTTTGATTGTCTGGCTTGCACCACCTTCCTTCTCCCTCCTCCCTCCGCTATCCTCTATCCATGGCTGTGAATTTCAAAGCCGGTGAGAGATGCCAGACTCTGACAGTAATGGAGATGGAAGCTCTCTAATTCTCTCCAGTGCAGCCTAGGGAACCGGTGAGGTAAGATGCTTTCTCTGCTCTTGCCTCTGCCACTCTCCAGGGATCTGCTCAGGGAGCAGTAGCCAGCAGCTGACCTCCACTTGGCCCTGTCAGCTGCGACAGAGCCCAGGTGCCAGTGGTGCTTGGTGACATAGACACCATCCCAACAGCACCTAGCAAGGAGCACTTTTGGTCAGCAGCACACATGTGCCAAGACCCACTTTTGCTCCTGAGGATTCCCTGTACTAGGTTTCACCAGAAAGTAAGCACCCTCTTGCTGGGGTAAGGCCCAAGATCACCCTGTGGTTAGGCTGCCCCACCAGCAAGAGACCTGGGATTGAAAGCAGAGATAAGAACAAGGCTGGTCCCCATGGTGCAGCAGGTCAGAACACAGTCCAGATATGGATGGCTCTGACTGTGCTACCCTCATGTCTAGATGATTTGCTAACCAATTGTAAATATAGAGAGAGATTCAATACCATTCATCAGGTACCATGCAAATTTGGAGAAGGGGGCTCATAGTACAGAGGGCATCTTCAGCTGAGTAGAGGAGGTAAGACAAACTTGTAAACCTGTAGTTCGGAGCTCTCTCTCCCAGCGAGTGCACACTCCCTAAAAACTCCACCATTCCAGCCACAGAACTGAGTTTAAAAGGACTTGCTAATCAACTCATCTAGATGCTCATGTTTTAGGATAGGAAACTGAGGACAATGTAACAACTGGTGTTCAATTCCTTCACTGCCCGGTTCAGGAGTCTTTTTTACTTTTTTCTCTTTTCTAAGAATGCAAATAAATTGGCATGTGTGGAGACCCCCAATTATGAAGCAGGTTACATTGATGTATTCAACTTTCTAGCAAAATTCCCCCCTGGCAGAGGAGACTGGGCCACAGAGAAGGGTGATGGAAGAAGTGGGCAGGGAGAACAGAGATTGGGACTCTGGATCTATCACTGAGAACTGTGAACCTGCACAAAGGCAGTGAGGTGTGGCAAAAAGCCCCCTGGTCCAGGACTCAGAAGACCTGGGTTCCTGTTCTACATCTGTCATTTGCTTATCCTGGGACTCAGGCAAAGTCACATAAGTGCCCCAAGCCTCAGTTTTCCCATCAGCAAATGGAAGCAATACCTACCTCACAATCATTGTGACCGTCAAATGACTAGTGCTTGTGAGAGTCCCTGACCCACAGCATAGAATCAATAAATGCTCATTGATTTAGAACATCAATTATCATACCTCTACATGGTCAGGAGCCCACTCCAGTTTCTAAGGGGAATATGTACAGTCTGCAGCCCCTGTATATCTGAAAGCTGAACAAAATGTTGTCAATAAGACATCAAAGCTGCTAGAGAACTTGAGCAAGGAGGTCAATGGAAAAAGAAACTGGTTTTATTGTTTTTTGTTTATTTTTGGAGGCAGAAGTAGAAATTATTTTGAAAAATCTGTTGTTATTTGCTTGACAGTCATATGTCTACAACCCAAGTGACATTCTGGAATACTTATTACGGACCCTGGCATAAGAGTGTGAGGAGGATCCAATGACTGTAGAATGAATGGACAGTCACTTGAGAATTAAATGACTCATCAGCCCTAGAGTCATTAGGGTCCTATTATTAATAACAGTTTATAGATTTCATAAACATGCATTCATTCACTATTTCTTACAGAGATGAGGTAAATGCTACATGCTATGAGGGAAAGGTCTCCGAATCTATGAAGCAAAGTAGTAAGTCCCAGATGAGTAAGACAGAAAAACAAATAATACAAACAAAAGAAATGCCAAAAAAACAGCATATAAAAACATCTGATCCAGTAGGTCTATCTCCTAGTTTTCTTTTTCATTTCAAATTTCTGTTTAAATATGTTAAAAGGGTTTCTTGGCATCAAATATATTAATTTCTCCCCAAATCATCCCTGCCAACAGTCACGTGTTTAAATGCCACCTTCTTGCAATTCACCCAGTAGCCACTGGTGGCCTCTAAGAGGACTCAGATCTCCCTGATCCCCATCTGACCCTGACTTTGGCTCCAAGAACAAGAAGCCCTAAATCAAATTCTCTCTTCTCATTTATTTCAGTGGAATCTTTTTCTAAAGTGCCCCTTAATCAAGCCATTCTTGTAAAATATACTTAGAAAGGCAGAGAAGCAAGAGGAGAAAAGGGGGGGAAATGGTGGAGTTTTCATTTTGAATAATCCTAAAACAATGTAAATAATGTATATAATTCATAATTTTCATAATTACCTATCTAAGAATTATTTTAGCCTATAACTCAAAATATGTAAACTTAAGTAAGGTTTCTCCCATACAGCAGCACAATATTTAAGGAAAACTGAAATATTTGTGGTAACCATAAACTGTGAAGATGGGACCAACCAGTCAGCAGTGCAGTTTGATATCCTTGTGTGTTTTCAAGGATTCCCACCCCCCTTTTTTTTAAAAGATTTTATTTATTATTTTCAGAGAGAGGGGAAGGGAGAGAGGCAGAGAGGGAGAGAGACATCAATGTATGGTTGCCTTTCACCTGCCCCCAACTACAAAGCTGGCTGGAGACCTGGCTTGCAACCTGATTATGTGCCCTGGCTGGGAATCAAACCAGTGACCTTTGGGTTTGCAGGCTGGTGCCTTTTCCCCTGTGCCACCAGCCAGGACTCAAAGGTTCTTCTTTTTTTAAAAAAAAAAAAAAAAAAGATTTTATTTATTATTTTTAGAGAGAGGGGAAGGGAAAGAGGCAGAGGGAGAGAGACATCAATGTGTGGTTGCTTTTCACCTGCCCCCAACTACAAAGCTGGCTGGAGACCTGGCTTGCAACCTGATCAAAGATTCTTAATATCCCTCTTTGAACTCAATTATGGCCAAGAAATATATTTGAAAATCTCTTCAGATTATTTGAATTCACAGCTATTTCTGATAGTTTTGTACACACAGTGTTTTTGAAAATTTCCCTACAGCCTTCTTGTCTCAAAGGTTATTTTAGCAGGAGAAGTAATGTTCTGGAACACAGCCTTATATTCTCGGGCTGGTTTGACTCTGCGTTATTAACAATGGGTGATCATTTGCAGCAGTAAATGTAACTCTTATTTGACAGATCTAAAGCACTGAATTCAAACTGGAAAGCAAGTCTGGATCTATTTTTAAAAATCAAATGCAGGCAGAATCTAGTATTTATTAGGTCAGCGAGGTCTTGTGTCTTTCTGAGCATTTCCTCCCTCCCATTGCTCCTTGTCAGAACTAAATCAACTAATTAACTGGTTAATTATTAATCTGTCCTTTGTGCAGAGTAACAAGGTTATTGAAAGAACAAGAAAGACATTCAAGGTGTGATCAAGAAATGAAGTCGCCTAGAACAAGTTTTTTTTTTTTTTTTTTTTTTTTTTCACTTGGTTTGAGGAAAAACACTTAGTGATTAATACCTATGTGTCAGGAACTATGCCACACTCCCTCTGGAGACACAAAGATGAATAAGGCAGTCCCTGTCCTCAAGCAACTCTCCACCTAGTAGATGAAACAAGTTGAAGGACTGACTAGCAGGGTCAGTGGAGTGGGAAAGAGGATGAGGAAGATGAATACAAACATCCCAGACAGATAAGTGCATGGAAGAGCATTTCTAGCATAGGGAATAGTGTATGACAAGTAGTGAAGACAAGAGAGGGAGATGAGCCGGGGACAAGTAGGCATAGATCTCACTAAAGACTACTTTTCCTCCTACTTGCAAAGGATTCTAAATAGCAGAATGACATAATCAGGGTCTTGTTTATAAAGGGAAGTCTCATGGTGAGGAGAATATGGAGAGAAGGAGATGCATTTGAAGGCTATTGAGGTACTTTGAGATAGAAAGAAATTGACCAGAGGAACTTAAGTCCCTGAAGAGCATGTTAGCCTTGTTTTTCTTATTCTAGCTTCCTCTAAGCATCTGAGTATGTCTTACACATTTTAGGCACAGGACAGTTTTAGTAGCAACAGTTAAAAAACAGTATGCTGTTTAAGAAAATATTTTTAATCATTCTAGTTAATGATACTTTAAAATTATGTCTATCCAAAAGAAATATGAGAAAAGGACCTTTAACCTATTGGTTTCACAATGAACAGAGCTACTTCCTCATGGATGATATATATTTCTATAGTTTGGTAATAGTATTTTTTAAATTGTGTTGAGAATTCAATTCACTTGGGAATTCCTAAGATGCAAACCTAAACATCTAACTTATTTCAAGATGCCATCTGTGATAGGTATAATCATTCTCTGAAGAATATTTATATAACCAAAAGAGAATATAATCCACTTTTTACATATTAGGGGAAGGGTAGGAGGATGAGGAAGCAGCTGGCTCACAAGGAGAGATTTTTTTAACAGTCCATTTTCTGTGTGTTTAGAATTAGGCTAAATTTTGTTAGGTAGATTTTTTTTTTTAAGCTGTCACTTTGAAAGAGTGAGCTGCCAAGTTTCCAGCTACAATATTTCTGTAAAAAACAACAAAAAAAGTAGCTTAGCAATGAGTTGCTCCATTTTGCCAGCAACTAGACTTGGACAGCAGGAAGCAAATTAATTTTCTGTTTGTGGAAATGGAGCTTGGGTGATGAGAAAGCTCTTTCAATGTAAACTATGTTATGTTAAGCAATAAACAGAGCAAAAATCAATATGCTAGCTTAACAAATGTATATTGAGTGCCTACTCCATGGGAAGGGGCATGTACAAACAGAAGAAAAATGTACAAACAGAAAAAACCATGACACTTATAAATCTATCTATGTCTGACTTGATCCATGGGTCGTTCTCCATAAGCAATGAATAAGATGTTGTTTAATCATTGGTATTGGGGACTTTGGCTCATTCCTCAATGTTGGGGCAAACCCCGGTATATCTGTAGACATATTAGGAGATGGATCTAGAGAGGGGGCAATGCAGGTCCATTTCCTTCTTCTAAAGAATAAGTTGTGTGTCTTATAAACTTGATTATAGTCTAGCAGTGTAGCTTTTAACCTTTCATATTTTAATCATTTTATTTTTTAAATGAAAACTTAAAGGTATTTTAATATGGTTTTTTAAAGAGATTATACACAAAAATTTTACTTACCCATTGCCTTAGTTTTCCCCTGCATAGATTACCATTGTGGTTTCCTATGATTTTTTGTTTGTTTGTTTGTTTCTTCCTGAAGATATTGTTGTAGAGGGATATTAAAATAGAGAATAAAAAGACCATTTGGAAAAAATAATATTTAAAAAATATATTTTTAAATCAAATGTTATACACATAAAAATATAGACTGCATTATTTTAAAACTACATCTATTAATATATATTTATCATATGTTTGTTTTACTATTAAATACTAGAAAATAAGGTTTATTTTAGGGACTTATTTTGAATTTACTTATTTGTTTATTTTCATTACATTTTTATTGAATTGGGGTGACATTAATTAATAAAGTTAGATAGTTTTTAGGGAGCTTAACTTTTTTATACTTAAAGGAATTCATTAATATTTTCTTGCTTATCCTTTGTTATAAGCAATATAAATGGGCTATGAGAACATGACACTTTTATTCCAATTTGAAACAAAAACTGCTGGCCTGAAGACTTCATGTTATAAAACCCCACATTACCATCTTCAACAGTATATATACACAGTCCTGAAACTGGCATGTTTTGAGAACGAAATAGTCTAATAAACCATTGAAAAAATTCCTATGGTTAATGCTATGGTAAATGAAATAGCCTATTTTAAAATGAATAACCAACTCATAGCTCAATTTTTCAGGTATTAAATTTGTTCGAAGTAAAAAGTGCCATATATACTAAGGAAGTTTGCACATTGCCCCAGACACAGTAACAAGATGATTAAGACAGGGTCTGGCCCTGGCTGGTGGCACAGTGGATAAGGCGCCAGCCTGTGAACCCAAAAGTCGCTGGTTTGATTCCCACCCAGGGCACTTAACCAGGTTGCAAACCAGGTCTCCAGACAGCTCTGTAGCTAGAGGCTGGTGATAGGCAACCATACATTGATGCCTCTCTCCCTTTCTGTCTCTCTCCCTTCCCCTCTCTCTAAAAATAATAAATAAAATATTAAAAAATAAATAAAAAAGACAGGGTCTGGCCCTCAGGGGGCTTACAAATCCACAGATAAAATCACCTATAATAAGAAAACACCAAATAATTAATGTTAACAGACTTTTTTTTAAAAAAAGAAAAAGAAAATTATATTGTAGGAACTGAAAATGGAAAATTATCCCATCTACCGATAGAAATTCAGGAAAAGAAAAGGAAGTCCACCAGCTCAGAGAACAGGGTATTTTCTCATTAAGTCCCCATACAACCGCCATTTTTCAGATTAGGAAACTGAGGCACAGGAAGTTTATGAAACTTGTCCAAAGATAGTAAATATCAGAGCTGGGATTTGAGTCCAGGTGGCCTGGCTCCAGAATCCATACTCTTAACAAGGCTACTCTATCTCTTCTAATGATAACAATACCTATATAATAAAAATGTTGAGACTTTACTTGTTGCAAGACTTTGTGCTAAAGCACTTCACATTTTTTTTTTATTTAATGCTTACACCAACTCTATAAGATACTGTCTTGCTTTTTTTTAAATAAGAAAACTGGATTCAGGGAGATTAAATAAATTTTTTGAGGTTGTGAAAATAGTAAATAGTAAAGCATTTTCCAAAACTATTCTGCAAAAAACTCCACAAAAATAGTTTCAGTAGTCATTTAAACTTGGAAAACATTGTACTTGTAGATTTGCAATACACATTAGCATGTCAAAGCCCCCCATAAATCCCTCAGGAATCCTAATTAATCTTGATTAAAACCAGCACTTCCCAAACTGGTTTATCCATAAAACTCTTAATTATTGCAACACCTATCAATATCCCATACAACTAGCATTGCACTTCATGATCTCAGGATGGGCAGAGTCACTAGACAACTAAGCAGGTTCACTAGAGCAGGATATAGAACTGGAAAGCCAAGGTTTTCTTTTGCAGTAAAAACTAGAACCAATGAGAACTATAGATACAAAAGATATTCTTGAATTTCCCTCTCCAGCTTTATTTTTTTTCCTGTAGGTAGAGCTGCTTGAGAAACGAAGATATACATATTATCATGGGGTGGGTGTGGGAAGAGGTGAGGCAAATCCTGGCAGTACTTCAGAATCAGTGCATCCATTTCCTACTGGCAGACTGGATTTACCTTGTCCCTCACCTGGAATGCCATATAGCAGTCTCCTAGCTGACCTTCCTGTCATCATCCAATCCATTTTCCACTCTACTACCAGAAGTAGTTTGAATGTGTGTGTGTGTGTCCCCATAATCATGTCAGTTTGCAATTTCAGATTCTTCACTAGATCTTCAATGCAATTGAAGTCTGAACTTTTTAACAGAACTTTCAAGGCTGGCATGAGCAGCTCCAGCTTGATTTGCCATTGGGATCCTACTATGGTACCCTAGACAACCATCTTCTTTCAGTTTTTTAAATACACCGAGTACTCTCTAGTTCCAGTCTTCACTCATTCTTCCCCACACCTCTCTTTACCTGTGTAATGTTCCTGCCTTTCTGACCATTGCTTATACCTCACTTCTTCCAGAAAGTTTCTTTAATTTCCTCTAATCTGGATTAGGAGCTCTCTTATACCTTCTAGAAATCTTCATCATCTAGTACCCTGTACTTCTTTTATCAGAGTATTTATGACACTATATCATAACTATCTCTTCACTTTTTAGAGTGTGTCATTGTACATTTACCTAGCTTGTATTAATTAGGCCTTTACCTAATCAGCATTTACATTCATGTTTTCAATGCCATATAGAGTAGCAACATATTTATAAACATTTCTGGGAGACAAGAAGTTAAAAAGGATATTAAATACACTAAATATATATGCTTAGGTTCTCAAATTATCTTAAGAACTTGCAACAATGAACCAAATTTAATATGATAAAATTTAATGTCAGTACATGTAAGGCCTTTAAATTGAGCTAGAAAGGAGAAAACAATTGTATAAATAGATATGGCTAGATAGCAACATAATTAACTCATAGAGGTCTGGAACAAATTTTAGTCCACAACTGGTAAAAATGACATTGGAATGTATTTTTAAGGCCCTTGTTTCACCAGATGTTTTACTGAAATCAATAATAAGAGTATTCAAAACACTAACATGACTTAACCTAAACTAATAGAGACACTGTGTACTATTTCTCTGACAGATGTGATAGTCTCATTATTTTTCATTGGAAAAGCCAGAACTAGAACAATGTATTTAATTATAGGGAAAATACTACAAGAGATAAAGTTAAAAAATGAAATATATATTCTAGAATAGAATATTGAATAAAAGGTATGGAAATAATTTCTTAATGAATAAACATATAAAGAAGAGAGACAGATGAAATGAATAAAATGTACTCTATATTTATTCAGAAGTGAGAACCAGGTTCTATGGTTAGAAAAATTACAGTGAAACCACTGTCATCCATTTTAAGAGAACTTTCCAAATAATTAGATTGTTTAAATTCAAACTGTTTGCAGGCCCTGGCTGATGGCACAGTGGATAAGGTGCTGGCCTGTGAACCCAAAGCTCACTGGTTTGATTCCCAGCCAGGGCACATAACCAGGCTGCAAGCCAGGTCTCCAGCAAGGTCAGTAGCTAGAGGCAGGTGAAAGGCAACAATACATTGATGTCTCTCTCCTTCTCTGCCTCTCTCCCTTTCCCCCTCTCTAAAAATAATAAAATCTTTAAAAAAAAAATAAACTGTTTGCTTTATGACATGGAGGAACATTTATGATTCTCCAGGTCTTTCTTTCCTTTTTGTAAAAACAAAAAAAGTATAGTGGACATACAATATTATAGTACTTTCAGGGGTACAGCTTAGTGATAAGACATTTACATATCTTACAAAATGATTATCACAATAAGTCTAGTAATTACCTGTCAGAAGTCACTATGATAGTAGTGACTATATTCCTGATGCTATACATTACATCCTTGTTATTTATTTTATGACTGAAACTTTCAACCTTTTAATGCTCTTTGCCTTTTCACCTATTCTTTCACTTTTCTCCCCTCTGGCAATCATCAGTTTGCCCTCTGTGTCTATGAGTCTATTTCTATTTCTGTTTTGTTTTTAAAATTTCATGAATAAGTTAAATCTTACAGTATTTGTCTTTCTCTGTCTAACTTATATCAATCAGCATAATATCCTCTAGGTGTATCATGTTGTCACAAATGGAAGTACTTTATTCTTTTATGGCTGAGTAATATTCTACATATATAAATATATGGTGCGTGTGATAAGGTGGCAAAATTTTAGCCAAATAAATAACATACCACAAAAGTGTTATATTTTGAAATAAATTTATTCTTATATGTAAGTACATAAACATAGTCATTATTTTTAAATTGTTCAAAAATGTCTCCATTTGCTGTAATAATAGACTCAACTTGACTTTGGAATCTTGAGCATGCTTTAATTAACATTTCTTTATCCATGGACATCATCATGTTTCAATCTTAGCTTTAACAGCTTCTTCATTGGGATGAGGTTGTTTATTAACTTCTCTCTCACAAATGCTCCATACATAATAGTCAAAAGAATTTGCATCTGATGAACTAGGTGTCCAGATTTCCTTTGACCAGAATTCAGGAACATTGACACTGAGAAATTCTTGCACCTTTTTGGCATTATGTGCTGGTGCATCATCTTGTTGGAAGATGAAATGATGTCCATTTGCGACTTGCTTCATCCATGGTACAACTACTTGTCTCAGAAGGTCAAAGTAAACACCAGCAGTCACCTTCAAGCCTTGTGGAAACAAATGCAGGGTCATGATATTTCCTTCATTGCTGACAAACCTGACACCATCACTGTAGGTAGGAAATTTTATTTTCATGACAATTGGGACTTCATTAAGATTCTCACAGAGCCACCTGTTGTTTCTTCTGTTAACTGTTTGGAAATGCTGAAACTTCTTTTCATCGGAGAAGAAAATCAGAGGGTTTTTTTCAATTTTGTTAGCAAGTTTCCTTGCTTTTCCAAAGCACCTTTCCTTTGTTTGCTGTGTCATAAACTGGCCTCTTCTAAGAACATACCATCTATATCTGATATCTTCAGTAATAATCATGTGAACCATTACATCCAACATCTGCAGTTCTTTTAATATGGAGCACATTGACTTTCCTGGATCTTCATTGATGATCTCCTGGATTCTGTGTACAATATCTGGACTTGTGTGATCCTTGTGTATTTTATGCATTTTCCTTAGTGTGGTTACATCAGGATCAGCACCATATACCTTCTTCACATTGTCAACTGTACATAAAGGAATGTTATTGAAGTTTGCAACTTCCTTAGCAGTTCCCCACCCCCCAGCATGAAGAAATTATGGTTGTTCTAACATCATATTCCTTTGACATGTTGGTTGATCTCAGAATTCAGTACTTTATATCTGAAACAATGATGTTAAATCATAACCTTAGAAACACAGTTTTTCAAAATTAATAAGAAATACATGAAATAAGGAGATACAACGTTATTGCTAATTTATCCTACATAGCTTTCTTCTTTATCTAGTCATCCACAGATGAACGTTTAGGTTGCTTCCATACCTTTGCTATTGTAAATAATGCTGAAATGAACACAAGAATGCATGTATCTTTCCAAGTTAGTATTTTTGTTTTCTTTGACAATTACTCAGAAGTGGAATTGCTGGATGATATGGTAGTTCTACTTTTAATTTTTCAAGGAACATTTATGTTTTTTTTCATAGTAGCTGCACCCATTGATGGTTTCACTACTGGTGCATGAGGGTTTCCTTTTCTCCACATTTTCACCAACACTTGCTGTTTGTTGTTTTTTAAATAATAGTCATTCTGGCTGCAAGAAGTGATAACTCATTGTGTTTTGGATTTGCATTTCTGTGATTTACTACTGATGTTGAGCATCTATTCAACATGTGTCTATGGCCATCTGTATATCTTCATTGGAAAACTGTCTATCCTGGACCACTTCTCATTTTTTAGACTGTTTTATGATGTTGAGTTTATGACTTTTTAAAGTATATTTTGGAAACTACTCCCTTATAGGATATATCACTTGCACATATCTTCTTACATAGTTTGTCTTTTTATTTTGTTAATGTTTCCTTTGCTGTGCATTGATCTATAAGTCCATTTTCTGTGCCAGTATCATGCTGTTTTGATTACTATAACTTTGTACTATAGTTGTGATCAGGGAGCATGACACTTTCTCAAGATTGCTTTCGCTATATGGAATCTTTTGTAGGTCTGGGGAAATTTTACAATTATTTGTTCTAGATCTGTGAAAAAATGATATTTTCAGAATAATTACATTGAACCTGTAGGTTGCTTTGGATAATATAGACATTTTAACAATATCAGTTCTTCACATCAGTGAGCATAGTATGTTTATCATTCTATTTATTCACCTTCTTAACTTTCTTTTGTCAATGTCTTATACTTTTCAGAATGCAGTTCTTTCATCTCCTTAGTTTTTTATGCACTTGTAAATGGGATTATTTTTAATTTCTCTTTCTGATATTTTGTTATTAATGTGTAGAAATGCAACACATTTCTGCATATTAATTTTGTATTTTGCAACTTTATTGAATTTATTTATTAGTCATAAAAGCTCTTCGGAGGAATCTAGAATTTTCTATATGTAGTAGCATGTCATTTTCAAATAGGAGCAGTTTTACTCCTTCCTTCCTTTCTTTCTTTCCTTCTTTTATCTTTCTTTTCTTTCTTTATAGTGTCTTTTTCTGGTTTTGGTATCAGGGCAATGCTGGCTTTGGAGAGTGAGTTTGGAAGCACTTTTTCTTCAATAGTTAGGAATACTTTGAGGAGGACAGGTATTAATTCTTCTTTACACATTTGATTTAATGACACCTGTGGACTACTTGTTCTAGAGTTTTATTTCTTGTGTACTTTTTGGTTACTGATTTGCTTTCATTGGTAGTTAGTGATCTGTTCAGGTTTCTGTTTCCTTTAGATTCAGTCTTGGAAGATTGTATGTTGATAGGGATTTATCCATTCTTCTAGGTTGTCCAATTTTTTGGTGTACAATTGATTATAGTAGTCTCTTATTATCCCTTGTATTTATCTGGTGTCAGTTGTCACTTCCCCTCCTTTCATTTTTTATTTCATGTATTTTCACTCTCCCTTTTTTCTTGATTAGCCTGGTTAAAGGTTTATCACTTTTGTTTTTACATAGAACCTATTCTTAGTTTCATTGATCTTCTATTGGCTTTTTTTTCTTTTTGATCTATATTTAATTGGTTTCTGTTCTGC
Source organism: Noctilio leporinus (assembly GCA_004026585.1). Lineage (NCBI taxonomy): Eukaryota > Metazoa > Chordata > Mammalia > Chiroptera > Noctilionidae > Noctilio > Noctilio leporinus. The sequence goes on from PVIW01005712.1 coordinate 43,433, forward strand.
TCTTTGTTATTTTCTTTCTTCTATTATCTTTTTCTTGTTTTTATAGGTTTAAGGTTAGATTATTTGAGATTTTTCTTATTTTTTGAGGTAGGCTTATACCACTATAAATTTCCTCCCTAGAACTGCTTTTCTTGGAAAGTTATGTTTTTATTGTCATTTGTCTCAAGATATTTTTTTTACTTCCTCTTTGATTGCTTTGTTGATCCACTGTTTTTGTAGTAGCATATGGTTTAGCCTCCATGTATTGGGCTTTTTTATTCCAGTTTTCTTCTTGTAATTGTTTTCTAGTTACATGCCCTTATGGATAAAAGAATGTTTGGTGTGATTTCAATCTTCTAAAGTTTATTGATACTTTTTTAAAAACATTTTATTTATTATTTTAAAAGAGAGGGGAAGGGAGAGAGGCAGAGAGGGAGAGAGACATCAGTGTATGGTTGCCTTTCACCTGCCTCCAGTTACTGACCTGGCTGGAGACCTGGCTTGCAACTTGGTTAAGTGTCCTGGTTAGAAATTGAACCAGTGATCTTTGGGTTTGCAGGCTGGTGCCTTATCCACTGTGCCACGAGACTTGTTTTGCTGCTTAACATGTGACCTATACTGAAGAAAGTTCCATTAGCACTTGAACTGCATTCTGCTGTTTGGGGATGGAATGTTCTGTGTATTAATTCAAGCTAGTCTAACATGTTGTTTAAGGCCAATGTTTCCTTGTAGATTTTCTGTCTGGATGACTGATATATTGATATAAAGTGGGGTGTCAAAGTCTCCTATTATTACTGTCCATCTTTCCCTTTATGTCTATTGATATTTGATTTACACTTTACATTATTTTGTAGGTTTTAGACTTTAATTCTTTTGAATATAATGCCACTTTGTTCTGGTTGCAAAATTTCTGCTGAAATATTAGCTACTAGTTTTATGGGGGTTCCTTTGTACTTCAGTGGTTTTACTCTTACTGTTTTTAAGATTCTTTCTTTAACTTTTGACATTTTAAAATTATTATGTCTCTAGCATGAGCCTTTTTGGATTTATTTTCTTTGGGACTTGCTGTAATTCTTGGATTTGGTTGTTTGTTTTCCCCGGCAAATTAGGGAAGTTTCTAGTCACTGTTTTTTCATATAGGCTTTTTTGTTCCTTTCACTCTCTTCTCGTTTTGGGATTTCTATAATGTGAATATTACTATTCTTGATGTTGTCTCATTAAATTATCCTCTTTTTAAAAAAATTCTTTTTTCTTGTTCTGATTGGGTGGTTACTAATACCACATCTTCCAGATTGTTGATTGTTCATTTATATCATCTAATTGCTGTTGATTCCCTCTGGAGCATTTTTGTATTTCAGTTATTGTATTTTTTAGTTCTACTTATAGTTTTGGGAGTTCTCACTGCATTCATTCATTTTTCTTCCAAAGTTGGTAAGCATTCTAATGATTATTATTTTGAACTCTTTATCTGATATGCTGCTTATGTCCATGTTTTTAGTTCTTTTTCTGGGGTTTTCTCATGTTTCTGCCTTTTTTTTTTTGGAACATATTCCTACATCTCTTCATTTTACTTAACTCCCTGTATCATTTCTATGTATTTGGCATATCAGTTTTGTTTCCTGGTATTGAAAGTGTTAAGTAAAAGGAGTTCTGTAGATCCCAGTTGTGTAATCCTTCCTGTTCATCAGAGCCAAGTGCCCCATGGTTGTTCCCTGTGTGGGTTACATGTGCCTCTTGTGATTGGACTGCAGATGCTGAAAGCATGTTTGTAGGCAGGTTGGTCCCCAGACTGACTGGCTATGAGATCCTGCCACAATTGTTTCAGATACACTGCTGGACAAGACTAATTCCCAGTGCAGTTGTTGGTGAAGCCTGTGTATGACTATTGTGGGTGCAGGTGGGCAGGGCTCCTCCCTGGCCTAGCTGACTGTGAGGCCCAGTTGCAATTTCTGTTTGTGTGTGTGTGTGTTGGTGTGCAGGTAGACCCCCAACATGACTAGCTGGAAGGTTCAGCCTCAACTGTTGTGGACATACTGGTGCGTGAGGCCTAGCCCTGTGGAGTGAGAGTTACTTATAGGGACATTTGTCCTAGACAAAGGTGCCTTACCAGGTAAATTGGGGCTGGAACTGTTTTGGAGAGGTGCCAGTGCTGGTGAAGGCCACCCAACAGGTATGGCAGAATGATGCTAGATGGAGTGGCAGCTGGGCCAGGTGGAATCTCAGGGGAATACCGGGGAAGGGTCAACAATATTAGCAAGGTTAATGGAGAATATTAGAAATGGTACCTGCCAGCTCTAGGCCAGCTGGAAGTGTAAAGATTAAATAGTGTTTGCTAGTGCTTTTGTCCCCAGAGAAAGTGTAAACAGATTCCTGCCTCTCCAGTACTTCCCTTAAAATTAGTCAATGCATCTCCTTTATGTATGACCCAGCAGTTTTTCAAACTCCTACCTCAGTGCTGGAACTCCAAGAGAGTGAGTTTTCCCACAAGCCTTTTAAGAGCAGAATCTTGGGTCTAGGGTCCTTCTGCTCTCCTGGACATAAGCTCCACTGGTTTTCATAGCCAGGTGTTATGGAGACTTACCTTCCTGGTTTGGGTTCACCTGGGCTGGGGGGCTCAATATGAGGCTTAGATTCATCACTACTCAGGGGAGACCTTCATGATGGTGAAATGCCTCCACCTTGAAGGAAGCCACATTGGGGGTGTGGTTCCTAACTGGACCCTCCTACCCTTTTCAAGGTGGCTTCTTCTCTAAATTCTCAGTTATTGAAAAATCTATTCTGCTAGTCTTCAGGCCATTCTCAAAAATGCTTGTTCTACATGTAGTTGTAGTTAGGAGTAGCTGAGCTCAAGATTTTCCTATCCCATAGTTTTGACTGCCTACTCTTCAGCTTTTTATGAAGCTAGTTAACTCTGGGGATTGTGACTTTAATAAAGCCAGAAAACTTAAAGGAAAGGCAGTTTGGAGGAGCAAGGTACAGAGAATTATACATCTTTAGCCCACAACATAATGGAAGGAAAGAGTCCTTCAGGTACCATGTAAGATGGCAGGGTTCTGAGATGAGGTAACAATAAAACTGCATCTTGCACTTCTATTTGCTTTAATATCACAGTGAAAATAGCCGACTGAGCATCATGTGAAATATAAACTGGCTCAGTCAGAGCTCATATACAGTGAGTCATAAGCAAACCTATATAGCCCCACTATGTGCCAGGCATAGTGCCATACACACTGCATCATCTTCACAGATGAATTAAATCTTCATGGACATTTTCTGGGTTGTATTCTTTTTTTTTTTTTTTTTTTTAATTTTACTGTTGTTGCATTACATCCATCCCCTTTTTCCTCCCCTCTGTCCCATCCCCGACCCATCCACTCCCCACCAAAGTCAATCCCACTTATTGTCCATGTCCATGGTTCTTCCATGATAGTTCCTTGACTAAACTGCTCCCTTTCTTTGCCTCCGCCTCCCCACCCTATTCCCTCCCCTCTGCCCACTGAAAGTCTATTCGTTGTATTCATGTATCTGGTTCTTTTTTGCTTGTTTATTTGTTTTGTTCATTAGTGTCCTGTAATGGGTGAGATAATGTGGTATTTTTCTTTCACTAACTGGCTTATTTCACTAAGCATGATACTCTCCAGTTGCATCCATGTTGTTGCAAAGGGTAGGAGTTCCTTCTTTCTTTCTGCTGTGTAGTATTCTGTTGCGTAAATGTACTAAAGTTTTTTAATCCAGTCATACACTGATGGGCACTTAGGCTGTTTCCAGAACTTGGCTTTTGTAAATAATGCTGCTATGAACATAGGGGTACATAGGTTCTTATGAATTGGTGTTTCAGGATTCTTCGGGTATAGTCCTAGTAGTGTAATTGCTGGATCAAAAGGCAGTTCCATTTTTAGTTTTTTAAGGAAACTCCATACTGTTTTCCACAGTGGCTGTACCAGCCTGCATTGCCACCAATAGCGCACGAGGATTCCCTTTGCCCCACATCCTTGCCAACACTTGTTGTTCGTTGATTTGTTGTTGATTGCCACTCTGACAGGTGTGAGGTGATATCTTATTGTGGTTTTAATTTGCATCTCGCTGATGGCTAGTGATGTTGAGCATTCTTTCATACACCTTTGGGACCTTTGTATGTCTCCCTCAGAGAGATGTCTGTTCAGGTCCTTTGCCCTTTTTTTTTTTAATTTTATTTATTATTTTCAGAGAAAGGGGAAGGGAGAGAGGCAGAGAGAGAGAGAGAGAGACATCCATGTATGGATGGACCTGGCTGGAAATCTGGTTTGCAACCTGGTTATGTGCCTTGGCTGGGGACTTGAACCAGTGACCTTCGGGTTTTTAGGCCCTTACCTTATCCACTGTGCCATCAGCCAGAGCACTTTTGCACATTTTTAAGTTGGGCTGTCTATCTCTCTGGTGTTGAGTTGCATTAGTTCTTTATATATTTTGGAGATCAAACCTTTGTCTGAGGTATCATTGGCAAATATGTTTTCCCATACAGTTGGTTCCCTTTTAATTTTGCTGTTGTTTTCTTTAGCTAAACAGAAGGATTTCAGTTTGATATAGTCCCATTTGTTTATTTGTTCTTTGATTTCCGTTGCCCTTGGAGAAGTATCAGTAAACATATTTCTGCATAGGATATCTAAAATTTTACTGCCTATATTTTTCTCCAGGACCTTCATGGTGGCACTGCTTATGTTTAAGTCCTTTATCCATCTTGAGTTATTCTGGTGTATGGTGTATGTTAGTGGTCTAGTTTTATTTTCTTACATGTCCCTGTCCAGTTCTCCCAACACCACTTATTGAAAAGACTATTTTTACTCCATTTTATGTTCCTTCCCCCTTTGTTGAATATTAATTGACCATAGAGTTCTGGATTTATTTCTGGGCTCTCTATTCTGTTCCATTGATCTATATGTTTATTCTTATGCCAGTACCATACTGTTTTGATGATAGTAGCCTTGTAGTATAGTTTGATGTCCAGTATTGTGATTCCTCCTAATTTATTCTTCTTTCTCAAGATTGCTGTGGCTACTTGTGGACATTTTTGACTCCATATAAATTTTTGAAGTATTTTTTCAAGATCTGTGAAATATGCATTTTGGTATTTTAATTAGAATTGCATTGAATCTATAGATTGCTTTGGGTAGTATGGACATTTTAATGATGTTAATTCTTTTCATCTATGAGCATGGTATATGCTTCCCTTTATTTGTATCTTCCTTAATTTCTTTCTTCAACATTCTGTAGTTTTCTGAATACAGGTCTTTTACCTCCTTGGTTAAGTTGATTCCTAGGTACTTTATTTTTCTTGTTGCTATGGTAAATGGGATTTGTTTTCTAGCTCCTATCTCTGATGCTTCATTATTGGTATACAAAAATGCTTTTCATTTCTGGATATTGGCTTTCTATTTGGCTATTGTGCTTAATTTGCTTATTAGGTCAAATAAGTTTTTGGTGGAGTCTTTTGGGTTTTGTATGTACACTATCATGTCATTGCAAATAATGACAGTTTTACTTCTTCCTTTCTAATTTGGATACTTTGATTACTTTTCCTTCTCTGACAGCTATGGCTAGAACTTCCAAAATGATGTTGACCAGAAATGGAGAAAGTGGACAGCCTTGTCTTGTTCTTGATCTTAGGGGGAAAGCTTTTAGTTTTTGCCCATTGAGTATGATGTTGGCTTCAGGTATCTCATATATGGCCTTTATTATGTTGAAGTATGCTCCCTCTATTACCATTTTGCTGAGTGTTTTTATTAGAAATGGTTGCTGTACTTTATCAAGTACTTTTCAGCATCTATGGATATGATCATATGGTTTTTGTCTTTCAATTTGTTGATGTGGTGTATTATATTTATTGATTTACAAATGTTGTACCATCCTTGCATCCCTAGGATGAACCCACTTGGTCATAGTGTATGATCTTTTTAATGTACTGCTGGATTCGGTTGGCCAATATTTTGTTGAGAATCTTAGCATCTATGTTTATCAGAGATATTGGACTATAGTTTTCTTTCTTAGTTGTGTCTTGACCTGGTTTTGGGATTAGAATAATATTGGCCTCATAGAAAGAGTTTGGGAGTCTTCCCTCTTCCTGGATTTTTTTGGAATAGGCTGAGAAGGATAGGGGTTATTTCTTCTCTAAATGTTTGGTAGAATTCACCTGTGTAGCCATTTGGTCTGGGGCTCTTGTGCTTTGTGGGATTTTTTATTACTTCCTCAATTTCACTAGTTGTTATTGGTCTATTCAGGATTTCTGCTTCTTCTGGATACAATTTTAGTACATTATACTTTTCCAGAAATTTGTCCATTTCACCCAGGTTGTCATATTTCTTGTCATATAGTTGTTTGTAGTAATTTCTTACAATCTTTTGTGTTTCTGAAGTATCAGTTGTGATTTCTCCCCTGTCATTTCTGATTTTGTTTATTTGGGTCCTCTCTCCCTTTTTCTTGATGGGTCTAGTTAAAGACTTGTCAATTTTATTTTTTCAACGAACCAGCTCTTGCATATATTGATTCTTCAAATTGTAGTTTGAGTCTCTAAGTTATTTAATGCTGCTCTGATCTTGGTGATTTCCTTCCTTCTACTTGCTTGGGCTTTGTTTGTTGTTGCTTCTCTAGTTCTTGCACCTTTATGATTAGGTTGTTTGTATAAGCTACTTCTATCCTTTTTAGGTAGGCCTGTATTGCTATGAATTTCCCCCTGAGAACTGCCTTTGCTGTGTCCCATAGGTTTTGGGCTGTTGTGTATTCATTGTCATTTGTTTCCAGGAACTTTTTTATCTCATTTTTGATCTCATTGTTTACCCATTCCATTCTTAAAAGCATGTTATTCAGTCTCCATGAGTTAGAATGTTTTTGATTATTTCCCTTGAGGTTGGTATCCAGTTTCAAGCCATTGCGACCAAAGAAGATACTTGGTATGATTTCAATTTTCCTCTATTTGTGGAGGCTTGTCTTGTGTCCTACCTTGTGGTCTATCTTAGAAAATGTTCCATGTGCATTTAAGAAGGATGTGTATTTTGCTTCTTTGGGATGAAGGTTCTGTATATATCAGTTAGGTCCATTTCCTCTAGAGTGTTGTTCAATGCCACAATCTCCTTGGTGATTTTTGTTTGTGGAAGATCTGTCCATTGTTGATAATGGGGTATTAAAATTTCTCTGCTATTAGTGTGTTGCTGTCTATGTCCTTCTTGAAGTCCTCCAAGATTTTCCTTATATATTTGGGAGCTCCTATATTGGGTGCATATATGTTTACTAGAGTTATATCTTCTTGATGGATTGTTTCCTTAAGTATTATGAAATGTCCTTCTTTGTCTCTTTTTATGGCCTTCATTGTAAAATCTAATTTGTCTGAAATAAGTATTGCTACTCCAGCCATTTTTTCATGTCCATTTGCTTGATATATATTTTTCCATCCCTTCACTTTCAGTCTGTGTCAAACTTTTGTTCTGTGGTGGTTCTCTGGAAGACAGCTTATATGTGGGTCATGTTTCTTTATCCACTCAACTCCCCTATGTCTTTTTATTGGCATATCTAATCCATTTACATTTAAGGTTATTATTGATTGATACTTATTTATTGCCATTTCCCCCTTTGTTGCCTATGTTGCTCTCTCTCTCTCTCTCTCTGTTTCTTCATTTTTTCAAAGCAGACCCATCAGCATTTCTTGCAATGCTGGTTTGGTAGAGATGTATTCTTTTAGTCTTCTTTTGTCTGGCAGACTCCCTATTTCTCTTTCCATTTTGAATGAGAGCCTTGCTGGGTAGAGTATTCTTGGTTGAAGGCCTTTGTTTCCCATTACTTGGAGTATTTTTTGCCATTCCTTTCTGGCTTGTATTGTTTCTGTTGCATAATCATTTGATAACCTTACTGGAGCCCCCATATATGTTATTTGCTGTTTCTCTCTTGATGCTTTTAGGGTTCTCTTTTTATCTTTGAAATTTGCCATTTTAATTATAATGTGTTTTGGAGTGGGTCTGTTTGGATTCATCCTCATTGGGACTCTCTGTGCCTCCTAAATTTAAGTAATGTTTTCACTCCTCATGTTAGGGAGGTTTTCTATCATTGCTTTTTTGAACAGGTCTTCCATCCCTTGTTTCTCTTCTCCTTCTGGTATCCCTATGATACCAATATTATTGCATTTCATGTTGTCCTGCAGCTCTCTTAAAACCTCTTCATTCTTGTTCAGCCTTTTTTTTTTCATTCTGTTGCATTGTCTTGGAATATTTTTCTACATTGTCCTCCAACTTGCTGATCTGATCCTCTCCTTCCTCTAGCCTGCTGTTGATTCCTTCTACTGTAGTCTTCAATTCAGAAATTATATTCTTCATTTCCTCCTGGCTTTTACTGATAGTTTCTATGTGCTTTTTAATGCTGTAGTTCTCAGGAAGTTCCTTGTAGCTTCCCTGGAATCTTCATAGTTCCCCTGGAGTTGTTTGTAGTTTTCTTTGAAAAGGCTAAGCTCATTGAACTTCTCTATCATCATTATTTTGAATTTCATATTTGGTAGTTTTCTTGCTTCTATTTTATTTAGTGATCTTTCTGCGGATTCCTCCTTTCCTTTTGGTGATGGACTGTTTTTTTCTACCCATTTTTAGGTTTTGTCATAATCCAATTAGACTGTGATCAGCTGCCAGGCTAAGGAACTTCTGGGCTGGAAGGATTCATTTAGTTGTAATCCTATTGGTCTGTGATCCTCAGCCAGGCTCAGATAGAGCTTGGTGTGGCAGATCGAATCAGTTGTAAATCAATCAATCAGCTACCAAACTCAGGCCCTGCTGGGCTCAATAGAGAGGTTCAATTGCAATCCAATGGATCAGCCACCAGTTCAGGTGCTGCTTGGTGGGACAGATTCAGATGTAAACCTATGAAGCTGTGATCAGCTACCAGGCTCAGGCGCCACTGGGCTAGGCAGCAAGATCCAATTGTAATCCAATGAATCTGTGATCAGCTGCCAGGCTAAGGGGCCACTGGGCTAAACTGAAAGATTCAATTGTAATCCAATGAGTTTGTGATCAGCTGCCAGGCCCAGGGGCCACTGGGCAGGACAAACAAACTCAGTTGTGAACTAATGAATCCACAATCAGCCACCAGACTCAACTGCCATTGTGCAGGGCTGACTGACTAACCCAGCTGTAAGTCAGAGAGTTTGTAATCAGCCACCAGATCCAGGTGCTGCTGGGCATGATCTATATCTTCAGGTGCCAACTATTGCATTTATGCTCAGACAGGGCAGGGCAGGAGAGGTTTATTTAGATGTAAGTCAAAGAATTGTGATCAGGCACCAGGCTCAGGCACCACTGGGCAGGAGCTGGCTATGAGGACCCCGCATACGGAAACCACTTGGCACAGGTAGTCTGCCCAAGGTGTGAGCAATGAGTCAGCATTTGAATCCCCACAGCTGCCTCACCACGTCTCTCCTCTAAGCCACCGCCACAAACTGTCCCCATGTGTCTCTAGTCCTCTGTGCCCTCCCTGTGCTGGAGCCCAGGGTAGGTGGATGCCAATGTATTTTTGTTGTGGCCACCATGATAGTTCTATGTCTCCAGCACTCTCTTTGGCTAGTAAACTCCATGGTTTTCCACCCTTCTCAGATGGATGCTGTTCTACTCTCCATCATGTTGCTATAGCTGGACATCCAGCTGGGGTACCAGAACCCACCCTTCTCAGGTGGAGCCCCTAGCTCCATTCCTTTGGCTCTTGCCTCCAGTGGGGGCCCAGCCAGCCCTCTCACGTTCCCAGGATTCCTACCAGTAACATTGTGATGAAGCAGCCTCTTCTGTTCTGTCTGCAGTTTTAGGGCTTGTCCTGCTGGTGTTCTCTTGGTAATTCCAGCTGACTTTTTCTCCAAAAAAGTAATTCCAGACGTGACCTGGGAGGAGATTGGTGTAGCTCCACTTACTCTTCCACTATCTTGTTGCAACTCATTATGGGTTTTAGTATCCCCATTTCAAAGTTGAGAAAACTCAGCTTCTGAGAGGCAATGTTTCTTACCTATTATGACACATGAGATTTGAAATTAAGATTGCCTGAACTTTCTTAACCAAGAGTGTTTCAAGAACTCCTAGACTTTCAAACTAGAGAGTATTTTAATGAGCCCAATGAGGTAAAAAAAAAAAAAAAAAAAAAATTGAGGCTGGAGAAAACCAGGCCCTTACACAGATTTTTGTGTAAAAGTGAAGGAAGTCATTGTAGTCTTGCAGAGTGATGCCTAGCACAAGCTCAGCAGATATGCACTTAGCATTCACAGCAGATATGCAGCATGCAGAGTCAGGGAAGGAAGGTCGATGCATCCCTCACCTAGCCTTCTCTCCCCAATGTCCCATTAGAAATACAAATGCATGGACAGAAATCTGTCTTTAGACTAGATTTTCTAAACTACAGTGCAAATGGGTAGAGTTAGCTTCACACTCAGTGCTCATTTGCAGAGGGAAAGGGGAAAGGCAGGAGGATATCTGACCTTTATCCAGTGCTATCATGTCTCAGATAAATGTACTACTGACAGTTAAACTCTCAATACTAAAAAATAATCTGTAGGTTTTGGTATCAGACCAGGGTTTGCCTTTCAGATTGGTTGATTAGTAGCTAGGAAAATATGAGGCTTGTTTCTGTATGTTCAAAGTAGAAGTGATTCAATTATACTTATAGAAATGTTAGTGTCTTTTCTCCATACCTGCTCCCTCTCTTTCCTTTGCCTTTGAAAAACAAGACCTACTAGTAGAATTACAAAAGGAAGGACATTTGACCCTTCTTGAAACAAGAAGAGAATTTTGGGTTAATGGTCAACTTTGTCCTTAGAACATTCTTTGAGGCTTTGTTGGATTTCATTTCCCCCCTACCCCTTCAAAAATAAAAAAAATAAAAAAATAGAATGCTTCACGAATTTGCATGTCATCCTTGCGCAGGGGCCATGCTAAACTTCTCCGTATTGTTCCAATTTTAGTATATGTGCTGCTGAATGGAACACCATTTTTCCCCTTTTAAAGATAAGAAAATGGAAGTAGCTATTTCCTGCTTATCTCTGGTTAGTGACAGCATGTGGCAGAAGTCATTACGAGAAGAATAAGAGATAAGGAAAACTAGGGAATATGAAGACTTCAACATCAGTGCTAGTTTCTCAGTATCTACACCTGTATACTAGGCATTATCAACATTGCTCCACCTCTCTCAAAGTCAGTGCTGTGTGGTCTGAAATGAAATCAGAGTGGGGAAGAGCTTTTTTAAAATCCTTTTTGAAAGCAAAAGTGTCACAAGATACTGACTCTCAAACTCACCAACCTCTGTAGAGAGTTTTATCCAGTAGACCTTTCTGCTTCAGGAAAAATGATCTTTTTTTTTTTTTTGAGTTCGTATTTAAATAAAGTCACTAATTGGTTTCCCTTGGTTGTTTTGTTTCTGCATAGACTACCTTAATGTCAAGAGTGTTCACCTGTTCAAGGAGAAATGGGACAGCAACAAAGTGGATCATCACACTGACAAGTATGATAACAACAAGCTAATTGTACGCAGAGGAAAGTCTTTCTACATCCAAATTGACTTTAATCGTCCATATGACCCCAAAAGAGATCTCTTCAGGGTGGAATACGTCATTGGTGAGTGTCCTGTGTGAGCCCAAGTCATGATAGTCCATCAATATCATGTCATGTTAGTCATGGTATTATGATCACAAAATAGAGAGTAGGTACGAGTTCAGTTGCATTATTTCCTAGAATCATACTTTGACAGTTGGCTGAAGCTAACATTCTATGCTTTAAGATGGGAGTGTATAATGCCAAACAGCAATAATTTTGGCTTATAAGTAAAAGTGAGTAGAGTTGGCAGAAATGTTATTTTTCCCCAAATAGTTAGAGTATCTTACACTTGTGACTTTTAATTTTTCCTCTGCCTTCATGATTTAACTGGCCTCATGTTGAAATATTTGCAAATCTTAGTATGCAATCTCCATTTAAGCACTTCCTGAAAGTTTGTTCTGCTTTAACATAGTAACATGGAATAGTCCAAGAAAAATGAATGGTCAAGTAAAGTTCGTTAAATACTTTGTACCCTATTCTCCTCTTGTAAGTTGATAATGCTTATTAACTTTAGTGGTTTTAGGAAGTACCACTTAACTTTGTTTGGTCTAGTGGTCCTCAAATTAATTTGATTGTAGAACCCTTTGTTAATTTATAGCTATTAGTATTTTACACATATGATATATATCTTTCTAGAAATTTAAAAGAGTAGCCCTGGCTAGTAGCACAGTGGATATGGCACCAGCCTGCGAACGCAAAGGTCACTGGTTCAATTCCCAGCCAGGGCAACATAACCAGGTTTCAAGTCAGGTCTCCAGCCAGGTCCTTAGCTGGAGGCAAGTGAAAGGCACCACACATTGATGCTTTTCTCTTTCTTCCTTCCTTCCTGCCCTTCTCTCTCAAAAATAATAAATTTAAAAAAATTTGAATATTAAAAATTATAAAAAATGAAAAATAAGGCAATTAAATAAAGTCATTAAAGAAAATGATTAAATTCAACAACTGTTTTTAAGAAAATCTTTAAATAAAACAGAATAAAACAACTCTTCTCAATTATACTAAAGCTTATTTACCCTAAACCAACAACTTCTCATATTCTTAGTGGCAAAAGTTAAATAATTTTCATAATAATCAGAAATTAGAGATACCTGCTATCACCACTTCTTTTTTTTAAAGCATTGCTTTAAAGGTTTTTGCAAATAAACAATATAAAAGAAATATATACTATAAACTCTAGAAAATGAGAGATAAAAATTATACTTATTAATATCTTTATTTATGCAAAAAACCAAACAGATTGAAGGGAAAGGCACAGTATTAAGAAAACTTTGTAAGATAGCTAGATAGAATTCAGTAGCTTTTCACTTCTCTACTATTAAGGACCAAGAAATAAAAATGTATTCTACATATAAAATTAAATAAAACTATGAAATGTAGAAAGAAGTTTTATAGAACAAGAAACAACCTATATAAAGCAGATATAAAATCTTTTAAAAAGACATGTAGTGCTTGCTTCAGCAGCACATATACTAAAATTAGAATAATACAGAGAAGATTAGCATGGCCCCTGTGCAAGGATGACATGCAAATTCATTTTTGAGACTTTGAACAAATAAAGGATCGCTCTTGAGAAACTGTAAATAAATAAATAAATAAATAAATAAATAAAGACATGTAAAAGATAAGAGAAACCAATAAAAAAGCAAGTATGTTCTTGGTCCTGAAGTCTCAATGTATTTTTAAAAATGGTCTCCCAAGATTAAAGTGTAATCTTAATTCATTTTCAATTAGAATCCCAATGGAAGTTTTATTTTTATTTTTTGACTGGATAAAATAACAGCTACTTTGAAAGAATAATTACCCAGCAATAACCAAGAAAATTACACAAAGAAATGATAAGTAATAAAGCATTTTCTATCAGAAGCATCTGTAAGAGTATACAATTAAAAAATATTTAGTAGAACAGAGAATTTAGAAATAGACCTCAGTAATAAGATTACTTAATAACAAATGGAGTAAGAAGAGCATGTAATTTTTTTCATTTTGATATTTTAGTATACATATTAATATACATATAGCATATAATATATGTATATACCATACAAATGACCAGATATATGACCACATCACCAAAAATACCACAAATAAAGTTAATTGACAAAAGAGATCTGGAAGAATATCAAAAACATACATTAAGACAAAGCGTTACCAGAGAAAGCAAAAAAGCTCTCACAAATTGGCAATATAAAGATAAGCAATATAAAAATGTTAAAGCATCTGGAGATATTTCACAAAAGAAAAATCGAAGTGGTCAAAATCATATGAAAATGTGCTCAAACTCACTTGTACATTGCAAAAACAAATCAAAATAATATTTATCAGACTGGCAAAAATTTAGAAAAGATTGTAATATCTGGACTATCTGCTGGCATGTATGTAGGCAAAAGCATACATTACTGACATAAATGTACAATTTTATAATTTTTTTAAAAAGCAATTTACTATATCTATTCATATTAAAAAGGCATACACCCTTGACCGAGCAGTTCCACTCTGTGGAACCTATTCCAGCATATTGAATATCTAGTTTATAAAGGTGGTTATTACTTACGGCAGCAATATTTATAGTGACAAAAAAAACCCTAAAAACAAATGTCCCTTAGTTAAATGGTTAAAATACTGTGATATATTTGCATAATGAATTGTTATGTTTTTTTAAAAAATAATAAATTAAATCTATGCCAGAGGAATTCAAGAAAGGTAGTGTATGAGAAAACAAAATGCAGAAGAGTGAGCACAAGATTTTCTACATGTGCTTGTAGCTGTATATGTGAATAGATCTGTATAGTATTGTATGTAGAAAAAAATATGAAGCACACATATAAGTGCTGACATGGGTTCCTGGAGAAAGTGTAGCCAAAATAGGAGAAGCAGAATGAAAGGCAACCAAGCAACAAAGGGAGAGGGGGGAAAACAAAAATGCTATAATTATATGAAGGTATCTATGTAAAATCATTGCTTTCTGTGGAACTATATGTAAAGAAATTAAAAATAATTCAATTAAAACTAAAGATAGTTTCTTAGGAAAAAAATCTGTCCCCCTTACTACTTGAGAAATATGGATTGTGCTTATTTGCACTTACAGTGCAAATTTGTATATCAGTATTGGAAAATTGGCTGAAGTCAAATTAGAAGTGGAGAAAGAAAGAGAAAAAAGACTCCTGATTCTGAATAAACAGCATCAGTGTGATGATTGGGTTCTACACAGAATTGTTTGCTGTCCCACTTGTGGGGTGAGAGAGGAAAATTAAATTACTGTTCCTGTGTTAGGAAAAATGAAATAACCACCATTGAATTACATTTAGAGAACAGACTATTATTTTTAATATTGTTTAATAGTGGGTACTTCAGTTGAAAAAGGAATTTGCAGCTAGCATTTTTAATATTTTAAAATCTGATGAAAATTTATTTTTATCCCTTTCCCTAAGTTTATTTACCTCTCTTTTTTATGTTCATGCACACACTTGTTGAACTAGATTTGATTAAAATGCCCTTGACACATAACGGATCACTTCATGAAGTTTTGTCTACAGTTTTGCTCCAACTTCACAGTAATTTTTATGCCTCCTTTTAGCTAAATAGTTACAGCAATGAGAATAGGGTAGAGAAACTTTGTCCCTGAAGTGGATTTGTCTGAGGTCTGAGATCTCCTCCTACTGATCATTCAGAAAATAATGATAATAATGGAAGTCTTAAGAAGAATGATAAGATGGGTTCTCTGGGAAGGCAATTTTTATGGGAAAAGTTTATTGGAGAGCGCTCTCATGATCAGAATCTGTAAGGAAGCAAAGGAGTCAGGGTTGGCCAGAGTGAGGAGCTCAACTACCACCAAGAAAGGCCTCCATGGATCCTATGGTGAGTTCTAGACCTGGATTGGATCTCCAGAGATGTCCAGTCTTGAGGCAAGGATGTGGCCTTTATACAATAGCACATACTGGACTTTGGTCCTCATGTCATCCAGGGTGGCACACAAGCAGGTTCCACCACTTTGGGTAGGGCTCAGACTAAAAGAAAGAATAGTGTTGGACACTCAGGGGGACTCAGAAATAATTCTCTTAAAATGAAGTACTTATTTCAGTAGGACTGAAGAAAGCCATGAGAATTCAATTTTAAAAGTAATTGTAATGAGAAGAGACAAGTATTTAATACAAACTGAAAATTAAGTTAAGTATAAAATTTGTATATGCAGGTATACCATAATTTCAAGCAACATAGAATGTGAAAACAGTAATTTAAAAAATAGAAAAGAGAATACTTTGTAAAAAATAAAAGATACATAAAAGAATCTCTTCAAACATCTCTTTTAGAGTTTATAGAAAACAAGGTTAGATTTATTAACAAATACCAATATACACAATACTTAAAAAACATTTTTATCCTTACTCGAGAGCACTTTTCTCATTACCTTTATTTATTTTTTATAATTTTCTATTTTATTGTTTATGCTATTACAGTTCCAATTTTTCCCCTTTTTTCCCCTCCCCTAGTCTGCCCCCCATTCCCAGTCAGCCCCCTCACTGTCGTTCATATCCATGGGTCACTCATATATGTTTTTTTTAATTATATTTTATCCATTACCATTAAGCCAAGATCTTATATACCTCGCTCCCCATCAGCAATCACTACACTGTTGTCCATGCCCATGACTCCTTTCTCCTGTTTGCTCTATCCCTCCACCCCTAACTCTTCCTCACTAGCTGTCATCTGCTTTCCGTCTATGAATATGTCTCTGTTTTGCTTGTTAGTTCAATTTGTTCATTAGATTCCACATATGAGTAAAATCATATTGTATTTGTCTCTCTCTGACTGGCTTATTTCACTTAGCATAATGTTCTCGAGGTCTATCCATACTGTAGCAAAGGGTAAATTTTAATTTTTTTATGGCTAAGTAGTATGTCACTGTGTAAATGTCCCATAGTTGTTTTATCTGTTCATCTACTGATGGACCCTTGGGCTGCTTCCATATCTTAACAATTGTAAATAATGCTGCAGTGGATGCATATATGTTCTTTGACTAATCCCTTCATCTTCTTTCAACCAGTCCCACCTTCCTTACCCCCTTACATCTATCAGTCTGTTACTTATTTCTATTTTCTGATTCCATTTTGCTCATTAGTTCATTTTGTTCATCAGATTCCAGTTGTGAGATCAGATAGCATTTGTTTTTCATTGACTAGCTTATTCACTTAGCATAATATCTCCAGTTCCATTCATGTTATCATTAAAAGTATATATACCTTTTATGATACTACTGCTGCATAGTATTCCATTGCATAAATGTACCACAGTTTTTGTATCTGCTCTTTTACTGAACATATGCACTCCTATGTTCATAGCAGCACTATTTACAATAGCCAAGATTTTTATCATTGCTTTTAAATATAGAAGAAGGCAGAGAGAAACATCAATGCAAAAGAGAAACAGCAATTGGTTGCCTCCCATACCTACCCAGACTAAGGATCAAACCACAACCTGGGCATGTGCTTTGGTGAAGAGTCAAACCCACAACCTTTCTGTTATGAAACAATACTCCAACCAACTGAGCCACACCAGCCAAGCTAATACATGCAATAATTTAAAAAACTACAACTATGCCATAGAGCAATCTATTATTATATTAAAATACAGGAAAAAGTAACTTTACACTTAAGTGTTTTCAGTTTGCATTTAGTTTTCTGTTATTATTATTTTTCCTCTCTTCCTGTGACTTTATATGAGATGAGTTGATGTGTTAATACACCAGAGTTTCCTTTTGTTGCTGTCCTCAAAACCCAGGTCATGGAATTTATTTATAAGTGATTTTGCCTTCAAATTAAGTTTCTTTCTCCCTCTTTAAATATGTAATTGCCTCTCTTACATGGTCCCGGATAAATCCATCATGTGTGCCAGAAGGAATAGGTAGGGGCACACTTGCTGTAGACTCTCAGGGCTTTGGTAACTGCATTCATTAGTGGCTGGCAGGGCTAATCCCTGTGAAGTAGGTGGGAGGTGTTAATGAATTTGAGTATGGGTGAGGGGAGCATAGCTGGAAAATGAACCTGGTAGTCAATCTTTTGTCTCTTTCTAGCTCTGAGCCTGCAGTGGCAAATCATGAAAGACATGGTGCAGAGAGCTCATTATAGGTTTCACTAACCTGTAGCTGGAGCTGTGAAAACTTAGGAACAGCTTGTGGTGGTAATTTGCTATTACTTTAACATGGGCCCCATATGTCTTTGATACCCTATTGAGGGAGGATCATTCATTGTAAGGAAAGAACTCTCAGCTGTATTTCTTTTGAGCTGACCCCCTCAAACCAACAGATGTCAGTCACCCACCCAGTGTGCCCTCCAAAGTTAAGAGGAAGTCCATGAGCAAGTTTCTTTCTCCCTGGAGACCAATTACAAGAGCCTAAGGGAGTCAAGGCTAGGCAAAGGACCATTTCTTAGGGATGCTCTTGAGAGCATCATCCACCTCCTTAAGTTTATATGTCCCTGTGAGTTTTCAGTTCAGAATGTCCAGATAGTCACCATTCATGATTTTCAAAGACATACCACATAGCACATTTTCTCTCCTGAGACATTTCTTGCCCAAATCATGCACCTGGTAAGATATAAATAAATATTTTTTAGCACCTTCCACTATATTAGGCTGTGTTTTCATGAGAATAGGCTGTTTCATTATTTTTTAATTTTAAATTATTTTTATTTTTATTATTTTTTAAAAGATTTTATTTATTACTTTTAGAGAGAGGGTAGGGAGAGGGGCAAAGAGGGAGAGAGACATCAATGTATGGTTGCCTTTCACCTGCTGGAGACCTGGCATGCAACCTGGTTCTGTGCCCTGGCTGGAAATCGAACCAGTAACTTTTAGGTTTGCAGACTGGTGCCTTATTCACTGGGCCACCAGCCATGGCATGTTTCATTATTTTGAAGCAACATTTTTATAGGCCATCATTTAACATTTTTGCTCCTGTGTGTTTTGGCATCACAACAATCTATGTCCATTTTTAAATGCCTCTTGAAGTGACTAATAATGGCATTAAAAAACAAGAACAGTGTTTCTTGAGTTTGTTATCTGTAAACACCTGTCATGTAAAATGCTTCTTAAAACAAATTTCATGGACAAACATGTTTAGGTCATGCTGTTTTTCATACCTTCCCTCAGAGTTCCAATCCCACTATGCATTAATGTATTAAAAGCTCTGAGGAGGCAGGAAAAAAGAAAAAAAACTCCTCTAACCTAACATTTCCTCACATTGCTTTACAACAAATACTGCTCTACCATATTTTTATTTTATAATACCCTTTAGTAAAAAGCAGAACTCACACTAGAAAATGTCTAAGTACAGTTGCAAGTTACCTTTATTCTTTAGAATATGAGGGAGGGTGGATTTGTAGTCTATGTGTTAGCTTAATATAATATCTGTTTCTTCTTTTTGACACTTAAGATTTTGTGCCACCATTAAAATAACTCCATCTATCTGGCATTCAGATAAAGTAACTTTTCTTTTCAAAAATGTTACTTTTTATATATATTTGTTTTCCAGGCTTTAATTTTTCTTATTTTATTATAGAACCAATTTATTTTCATTTTGAATGTGTTATTGGACTCTTGCTGAACACCTTTTATGTGCAAAAAACTGTGTTGGAATTACTCTCTGCTCTCAAAGAATCTGGAAGGTTCAGCCTAAACAGTAGAGGTTAAATTCAATACCATCCTCTTAGGCAAAATACTGGAAAGACCTTGGAGAGGGGAATTGTGAGGGTGGTGGAGGAGCCTCCAGGAAGGTTTTTTTTTTTTTTTTTTTTTTTTTGTTAAGATTTTATTTATTATTTTTAGAGGGAGGGGAAGAGAGAGAGGGAGATAGATATCAATGAATGGTTGCCTTTCACCTGCCTCCAGCCACAGACCTGGCTAGAAATCTGGCTTGCAACCTGTTTATGTGCCCTGGCTGGGGAATTGAACCAGCGACCTTTGGGTTTGCAGGCCAGCCCTTTATCCACTGTGCTACCAGCCAGGGCTAGGAAGTATTATTTGAGCTGAGTCTCAAAGGATGAATAGGAGCTGATCCAGTTGAATGGAAAAGTGTATAGCTGTCAGAGGGGAGAGAGCTTAGGGGCTGGGTGGAAAAGGAGAAGGAATTAAGCAACAAAAAACCTCATAGGCACCGACATCAGTACAGTGATTACCAGATGGAAAAGGGGAGGGGGGTTGGGAGGTAGAAGAGGGTAACGGAGAAATAAATGATGATGGAGGGAGACTTGACTTGGGGTGGTGAACACACAATACAATATACAAATGATGTATTATAGAATTATACACCTGAAACCTATACAATTTTATTGACAAAAGTCACTCCAATATATTCTATTTAAAAGAGGAAATAAAGTATCTATTTATTTAAGAAGAAAGTTTAGTGGATAAGGAACACTTGAAAACATATTGACAAAACATTTAGACCTTACACTACAAAGAGCTAGGAGCCTTTATGGAGCAGTTTTTTTAAAGATCTGTGTTTTTACCTTTTAGATTCCTGTCACATTGTTTGGTGGATTAATTTAGCTCTAATCTCCCTGTAAATGGAGACTTTTGCTGAGGAACCAGCCTAGTTTAACTCTAGATATGTGTGACTGACTCTTCAAGTGGCTTCCTCTGGGATCCACTTCAATATGAGGTATCCACCCAGTAATGCCCACCAGTATCCTGTGTCTGAAGAGAGGGGTTTGAGGAAGAAGGCTTCCATCCCTCCCCCTTAAGGTGAACCCTTAAAGACTCTGTAGCCAGCACCAGGGGAGCTGGGTAAAATTCTCCAATGAAAGGCTAGTACTAAATAAGAAAACACGGTCAAAAAGGCAAATAGAAGGCCATTGCTTTCTGTATTTTCTCTCCTGATAGCAAAGCAAAGATAACAATCACTGAACCTCCAAACAAAGATATACAGTGTCTTCAACATCCATGCTGACAGCTAAATTAGTTAAATAGGAACTCTGCCCAAAATTATTTGCCCACAGTTCTAGCTGGAGTGACAGAGGCTGTTTAGTCTCAATGTAGGAGGGATTGACATCTATAGTCTAATCTCAGAGACCCACAGGGAGCCCTCCCACACCCCCGCCCCCAGCCCTGCCTTATGACCCACATTTCATTCTGCAGAGCTTGAGTTTCCAAGGGAAGTTCAGTGTCCTTAGGGTAATGGAGTTGCCAGTATGTTTCATAACATCAACTGCACTGCATGGAGCACTTGTGAAGGACCATGGATATTGCAATGGGAATTCCACCACAGAAACCTGACTGCTTCCCTCCTCCCTGCTCTGTTTTTTATCCCCTTAATTTGCCTTTGCCCTCACTCCTATCTTTGCTCTCTCTATGTTCATGCTTGTGTCTTATACTGACCTCTCTCACTTATGAGAATTCATAACCTTAGCTAATTAGCACCCACATAATTGAAACTATATTCTACTGGACACTCCTGATCTGAACTCAGGGATTATACAGTGTAGGCAGTCCCTGCCTTTTCCATTTAAATTCTGAGACATTCTTGCAGTTATGTGAAGTTAGGGGTGAAAAGGTGGGGGTAGGGTATTTAATGAAAACTAATGCTCCCGCTGTTATACCTTGCTCTTAAGTCTCCAATCTATAAAAAGAGACAGCGTCTGAGTGGAATTAAAACTTACTGAAGAAAGAATAAAAATGGATTAATTATTCATAGTGTGTGCCCTCTCATTACTTCATGAGTGTGTTGTAAGGCCTGATGAGGGACTAACTGGAAAGCTCTTGGAACTCCTTAGTGATAGTTGCTTACTAATAAGATGACCCAATTACCAGCCTTATTTTGAATATTGCCACTGTATAGGAAAACTAAATCCTTATAGTATTCCTTAAGGAAATACAACCTTCATAAAGTTTTACTGTAACAGCAGTCAGAGCCCAACAGGTACTAGAGAACCATAAAATACCCTATAAATAGATAGCTATACTTTTCTTTTGCTATCATTTTTGGCCTTTATTCCTTAATATCAGCTATTCTGATATTTTCTACTTTTTCTCATAGTTTATTTACTCGACATCTCTGCTGTTTCTCTCCTGCTCTCTCTCTCTCTCTCTCTCTCTCTCTCTCTCTCTCTCTCTGGTACACTCACAAACACTGTCCTGACAAGAGTTATTTTCAGGAGGTGGGTATAGAAACTTCTGTGTCTGTTCACAAGTGTTACTTCAGCTTTTAAAAAGTCAGGTAAATTCCCTGGGGTTTGGGAACCACTGGCTCTCAAGGCCTCCTGAGCTCTGAGGGACTTACAGTGGTGTGGGAGCCCATTCTGGCAGGCCATAAGGGATTTGCTCACCTTATGGAATCAGTCTCCCATTATTGTTTGCTTTGTGGCTCTTTGCACTTTGAGGTACTAATAGTCAGAGCTCAGGTTTTCTGCTTGTATAGCAGTGAGCTATAGCATCTGATTTCTCCACAAAGCAGAATCACTATCCTTCCTAAACAATCCATTTAACTGTGTCAGATTAAAACATGATACTTGAAAAACTATCCTTTATTAAAAATCAAAGTTCATTAACATGATCAAATGCAATTAGATTACCATTAGTTTTCGACAACACTATAAAAGAGGCCCAATAAATGGTGTAGGTCTCCGTGCACATGGGAATAAAGAGAAACTTGAATGATATCCACTACCCTTTATTTATTCACCAAAAATGTTTGTGGTAGAGGAGAAAGGGGACCTATATATAGTTCATATTTTTTTACTAATCTAGAGATGATCAGATTCTTATACTTTGAACTGTGAAACAAATATATCTTAAAAAAATAAAGGCTCTGTGGAAGGGATGTGTAAATAACAATAAAGTGGGTCATAATAAAAATAGATTTTTAACCTTATTCATTCATTTGCACATTATGCTCACCAGTGATGAACATAGGATTGCCACCTGCCAAATCTACAGCCAGATGGAGAGACATGGAAGGTGTTTCAGCAATAGCATATTGAATTTTTCATTGCAGTTACTCCTTTGAGTTAATATATAACATCTGAACCTCCTTAACAAAATAAAATGCTTTTTGAGGCTAGGTAATACTATCCAACTGGCTATTTATAAATTTGCATAAATTGGCTTTGCAGAATAAGTAGCAGACATTCTATAAAGAGTAGTGTCCTAAGGAAATGTTATTCTAAGAGTGTATTTTGAGAGAAAAGATAAAGAGCATGGGGAGTCAGGCATGGACAGATAAAGGAGAATAAGGAACCATGAATTAAAGGTGGGTGTAATGAAGATGCTGAGGGCTGAGCCTGTATTCAAGGCAGAAATAGGAAGATAATGGAGAAGAACTACCTGGGCATAGTTGCCTACTCAGCAGTGAGGATTGGTTGCTCCAAATAAAGTATGCCTCTTTAAATGTTTCACTGTACATATGTCTGCTCTTTGTTAAAGGTGAAGCAATCCAAAGCATGGTGTGCTTCATAGCCTTGCAGAAGTGGAAATGTTAGAGATGGAAGGAATTATAGCAATCACTTTGCTCAACCCACTTTTTTTTACAGGTCTGAAAATGATCCACATCCAGTAACAGGTTCAAATACATTTCCTTACAAGGTCAGCCAAGAACTAGATGAAGTTCAATAGGTCACAGCTAAGATAAGGACATCATTTATCTTTCAAACCATGGACTTTTGAGAAGCAAGGAAGGGCTAAATAGATGGAATGCTAGAAAAACAGGTATAAACTGGGATTTAGCACACCTTGGATACATGGTTGCCAAATCAAAGCTGAAGCAAGAGGAATGTAAAGGGCAAAAGGGAGCAATTGCATGGTGTTAACAATGGGGATAAATATTCAAACAGGGCAGAGAAAATCAGTTCAGGCAAAGGAAGACATCAGGAGCCTAGAGAATAGGATTGGGTGGGTATGATATTGATTTGGCATCTCCATCCAAATGAATGGAGATGGTGAGTTCATCCAGGGTAAATGAGGCCAAGCAGAAAAATTCACTCAAGATGAGACAAGGCAAAGGGAAGAAGGCCCAGGCACAGGAAAGGGTTGAACAGGTACTGAACTAGAAGCTGTTATCAAAGGCATAGTGGGACTCCTTTGCACATCCTCACTGTAGGAGCAAAGAAACCCAAGGAACTATGCAAGAAGCCAGCTACCTGTGCACTTAGCATATAAGAGCCAAACTTATCTTCAGATCTCTCTTTTGGGGGCTATGAAGGATGTTAATGCAGAACTCTGCAACCCCTCAGTGTTTTGGGTGAGGGTGGTAGCTTTGAATTAGCTGAATGTTCAGTATGGTCAGCATTGAAGACTTGAAAGGGCAGGCACTGACAAAACCTTGGAGCAAATGGGTGAATAAAAGGATCAATGTCACATGAGTGCGGTTCAATGGGTGTGGAAACCCAAAACCCGGGTCTATAGTCATTCTATGTGCATGTGATCTTGCTATAGAAGGTAGTTACAATTATAATTCCCCTTTTGCACATGAGGAAACTTAGTCAGTAGCCTTCCAAATGCACTAAGAATTTTGCAATGCTCACTTGCCTACTTGGAAATCCTTATACTGGGACTTCTTCTGAGCCTGCCTTCCCTAGAAACATCTGGTCACCAACCATCTCCACACTGTATCCCATAAACACAGCCTTTGGAAACTCCTTCTAGGGAACTGATTTCAGCTAATGGCTCATAGCAAAATTCTAGTAAATCCATTCTTGCTAAAATTTTAATATAAGATTACACTTCTTCCAACATGTATATTTACTCTTCATGGACATAATTCTCTAACATCTTAAAAGAATAAACTGTCAGAGTTGAATTCTATTGATCACATAAAATTGTGTGTGTGTGTGAGGCAGTGGGGAGGGTGTTCATGCCTTCACCTCCCATTCAGTGGATGCCATATTCTTCTAAGACCTTTCCAGATCCCTGGTCCAGCATCAGGTCAGAAATTCTAGGATAACCCAGTAATCTAGATCTCAGTTCTACTGACTCCTCCTTGAGGAGAGATAAAGTATAAGGAACTTGGCTAATGTATAGCCTGGGTAAGAAAACCTGAAAGCCTTTAGTAAAGAGACAGGGGATGGAGAAGAGCAATGAGACATATGAACTGAGTGTTTGTGTCCATCCACCCTACCACCATTAAATTTATATGTTGAAGTTTTAACTTTCAATGTGATAGTATTTGAAGCTGGAGCCTTTCTGAGGTTATTAGGTTTAGATGAAGTCATGGGGGTGGTGCCCCGTGGTGAGGGGCTCATGTCCTTCTAAGAAGAAAAAGAAAGATCAAAGCTTCCCTTCCCTTCTCCCCTCCCTTCTCCTCCCCTCCTCCTCCTCCTCCTCTTCCTCCTCCTCCTCCTCCTCCTCCTCCTCCTCATTGTTGTTGTTGTTGTTCTTCTTCTTCTTCTTCTCCTTCTTCTTCTTCTTCTCTCCCTCCCTCCCTCCAACTGTGTGATATAGCAAATAAATGGTCTTCTCAAAGCCGGGAAGAGGGATCTCACCAAGAACCAATCTGCCAGTACCTTGGTCTTAGACTTCCCAGCCACCAGAACTATGATATATAAATGCCTGCTATTTAAATCACCCAGTCCATGGTATTTTCTTATAGAAGCCTGAGACTTCCTTCAGTAGCTGAATGAAGTGTGTGCAACACTCTACACTGTGGTATTTGGAGGAACACATAGGCAAGATTGTTTTTTTGTGTTTGTTTTATTTTTGTTTTTGTAAACCAATTAGCCTAATGCTATCAACTCTTCTAAGAACAGTATCATGCCTTCCATTTGAACTTATAACCTAAGAACTAATGCTATTTCAAGTCCTGTTTCCTTACCTAGGAAAATGCAAAGGCAAAACATCTTTTCCTCCCAACCCCATAACTGGCTCCCAAAGAGGGAAGCCACAGTTAATGTTTAACATCTTGAAACTAGGTTGACATGTATGCTGTAAGTTCTCTGGAAAATTAGTGCATAGGATAGACAAGAACTTTTAGTATTCTGAAGCAATTAATTTCACAAAAAGAAACAAAAAATGATTCTATGACTAAATTGATGGGCATAAAGTGATGGAGACAGCTAGGATGGCATTTTCCATTAAACAATTTTTTTATTTGTCTAACATATTTCTAAGTGATGGAAAATGACACACTGTCTCCATTACTTCATTACTTCATTTCCATCATTTCAATCTTTTCTAACTTTCATGTTTATGAAACAAATTGATTTAAACATGTCAAAGACACTTGAGTCTAGTGTTAGCCAAATTTTAAAAATAAAGATGATTCATAAAGACAGCACTTTTGTTTATAACCACCAAGATAAAATTTCAAGAAAAAAAATCACAGTCTTGATTATTTAGCACACAAATGTAAGGTAATCATCTTCAGAAGGTAGAAAAAAGTCTCTTTTGCTCTCTGCCTCATCTCCCCTAGATTTATATGGCACAGTAAACCAGGCTTTGTGGGTACTAAATCATCCCTATCTCAATGATTTACTAAACCCCCTCCTGCATATTGATTTCTTTGAACCTGGATTTCATTTGCATTATTATGCAATAGGTTGAGCTCCTCATTGACATTCTGTTCCTCACCAGTTAGTCCTGTATCTTCTTAAAGCTGATGATTCTTGAGAGGAATGGCAGATGGTGCTTTTTGTTTGAGAGAAGATGTTGCCTCAAACAGGGCAGCTGGAGATATCCCCTCAGCCCATACTTTTGAAGAATTGATGTTGATGTTTCAGAGAGAAAGCTCAAAACATATTTCTCATCTTAAGAAATTTAGGTGGTGGGCAGAGTGACTCTCAGTCAGCTAGCCAGAGGGAATAACCCACCAAACAGCAACACAACAACCTAAACCCAAGTATATCCAGACAGCCCAAATAATCAGCATAGAGGGTATCCCAAGAGCATCAAGTTCAAACTATTAAGGAGACTATACCACTGAATCCCACAGTTCTCCTACCACAGAAGGTCACACCATCAAGACAAAGAAGTCAAAGCAGACCAATTTAAGAAGCAGAAACAAACAAGAAGAGTCATCAAAAATGGGGAGACAAAGAAACAAGCCCCCATCAAAATAAAAAAAGGGATCCTCAGAAAGAGTGCTAAATGAAATAAAGGCAAGCAAATTATCAGACATGGAATTCAAATTAATGTGATAGAGAATCTCAATGAGCTCAGCAAGCTCAAAGATAACTACAAACAACCCCCAGGGAACTACGAAGAACTCTAGGGAAGCTACAAGGAACTTACTGAGAACTAGATCAGCATTAAAAAGGACATAGAAA
>PVIW01005712.1:70332-100952 GCA_004026585.1 Noctilio leporinus
AAAAAAAAAAAAAAAAAAAAAAAAAAAAAAAAAAAAAAAAAAAAAAAAAAAAAAAAAAAAAAAAAAAAAAAAAAAAAAAAAAAAAAAAAAAAAAAAAAAAAAAAAAAAAAAAAAAAAAAAAAATGAAGAGATTTTAAGAAAGCTGTAGTGCAACATAAAAAATAATACTACCTGTATCATAGGGATACCAGAAGGAGAATAGAAGCAAGGGATAGAAAACCTGTTTGAAAATGTAATGATAGAAATTTCCCTAACTTGAGGAGAGAAAAAGTCATGCAAGTTTAGGAAGCACAGAGGGTCCCAACAAAGATAAACCCAAAAAGGCCCTCTCCAAGACATATCATAATTAAAATGGCAAATTTCAGAGACAAAGAGAGAATCCTAAAATCAGCAAGAGAGAAACAGCTAATAACATACAAGAGAGTTCCCATAAGGTTATCAGCTGATTTTTCAACAGAAACACTACAAGCCTGAAAGGAATGGCAAAAATACCCAGACAATGAAAAACAAAGGCCTGAAACCAAGAATACTCTACCCAGCAAGGCTCTCATTCAAAATAGAAGGTGAAATAAGGAGTTTCCCAGACAAAAGAAGTCTAAAAGAATATATCTCCACCAAACCAGCACTGCAAGAGGTGCTAAAGGGTCTGCTTTAAGAAAATGAAGAAATAGAGAGAGACAAAAAGGAACACAGGTACAAAGAGGAAAAATGACAATGAATACCTATCAAGAATAACCTTAAATGTAAATAGATTAAATGCACCAATCAAAAGACATAGAGTAGCTGAATGGGTAAGAAATCATGACCTACTTATATGCTGTCTATAAGAGATCCACCTCAGAACAAAAGACCTACACAGACTGACAGTGAAGGGATGGAAAAATATTTTAAGCAAAAGGATATTTTTAAAAAGCTGTTTGATATCTACTTATATCAAACAAAGTAGATATTACAACAAAGACCATAAAAAGAGACAAAGAAGGACATTTCATAATAGTTAAAAGAACAACCCATCAAGAACATATAGCCCTGGCTGGTGGCACAGTGGACCCAAAGGTCGCTGGTTTGATTTCCAGTCAGGGCACATAACCAGGTTCAATTCTCCAGCCAGGTCCATAGCTGGGGGCAGGTGAAAGGCAACCATACATTGATGTCTCCCTCCCTCTCTGCCTCTCTCCCTTGCCCTTTCTCTAAAAATAATAAATAAAATCTAAAAAAACAAAAAAGAATATATAACCCTTGTAAACATGCATGCACCCAACATAGAAGAACCCAAATATATAAGGAAAATCTTGGAAGACTTCAAGGATATCAACAGAACCATACTCATAGTAGATTTTAATACCCCATTATCAACAATGGACAGATTTCCAAGCAAAGAAACACCAAGGATATTGTGGCATTGAACAATAGTCTAGACCAAATGGACTTCATTGAGAAATACACAATGTTTCAACCCAAGGAAGCAAAATGCACATTTTCAAATGTTCATGGGACATTCTCAAAGATAGACGCATGGTAGAACACAAAACAAGCCTCAACAAATTCAAAAAAATT
This sequence comes from Noctilio leporinus, assembly GCA_004026585.1. Classification (NCBI taxonomy): domain Eukaryota; kingdom Metazoa; phylum Chordata; class Mammalia; order Chiroptera; family Noctilionidae; genus Noctilio; species Noctilio leporinus. The sequence continues at coordinate 71,890 of PVIW01005712.1, forward strand.
AAAATCATATCAAGCATCTTTTCAGATCACAATGGCTCCAAACTAGAAACACACCTTAAGGGAAAAACCCCAAAACATTCAAATTCATGGAAACTAAATAACATTAGTTTAAATAATGAATGGGTTAACAATGAAACCAAGAAAGAAATCAAAAAGTTTCTAAAAACAAATGAAAATGAACACAATAGCCCAAAACCTAAGGGGCACAGCAGAGGCAATCCTGAGAGGGAAGTTCATAGCAATACAGGCCTACCGAGAAAAAATAAATGTAAAGGCCTACATCACTGATGGTTAAATAAATAAATAAATAAGTAAGTAAAAAGGCGGATGTGAGTATGTAGGAAAATCATACAGATAGTGGTTACACGTGTTATTCTGTTGTTATTATTGTTGGAATTTTTAAAAACTTTATTGTTGTTGTATTACATTCATCCCCTTTTTACTCCCCTCTGTCCCCTTCCCCACCCACCCACTGACCCCCAAAGTCAATCCGCTTGTTGTCCATGTCCATGGTTCTTTCATACTAGTTCCTTGACTAAACTGCTCCCCTTCTTTGCCTCCTCCTCCCCCCTCCCCCTTGCCCACTGAATGTCTATTCATTGTATTCATGTGTCTGGTTCTATTTTGCTTGTTTGTTTGTTTTGTTCATTATTATCCTGTAATGGGTGAGATCATATGATATTTGTCTTTCACTGACTGGCTTATTTCACTAAGCATAATACTTTCCAATTCCATCCATGTTGTTGCAAGTTGGAAATTTTTTTAAATTTTGAAACACTCCACTTTACAGGAAGTTTACAAGAAGAGTACATAGAACTTTGGAGGTTGTTTTTTTTTACCCCAGAATTATTAGAGTTGTCAATGTTGTTCCATCATCCCTGAATACTTTAGTGCATATTTCCTACGAGCAAAGACATTCCCTTATATAAACATCAAAATCAGGATATTAACATTGATATGCTATGATCATCTAATTTTCACACCCCATTTGAGTTTCACCAGTTGATACAATAATGTCCTTGAGAGCAAGAGGATCCAGTCCAGAATCACATGTGGCATTTTGTTGTCATGTCTCATCTCTTTAGTTTCTCCAATTTGGAATGTGTAATAATCTTTCTTCAACTTTCATTACTTGACACCTTTGAAAATTGTAAGGCAGTAATTTTGTTGATGCCCTTCAATTTGAGTTTGCCTGTTCCCTCATGATTAAAATGAGGTTATATGTCTTTGGCAGTAATAATGCAGAAGTGATGCTGTATTCTCAGTGAATTTTATCTGGTTACACATAATATTTTGCAGGCTCCATTATTGATGATGTTAACTTTGATCATTTGAGCAGTGTTTTAGGGTGGTCTTAGTTTGTTTGGGCTTCTATAACAGGATATCACAGATCACGTGGCTTCTAAACAAAGAACACTTCTTTCTCACAGTTGTGGAGGCTAGAAAGTCCAAGATCAAGATGCCAACATATTTGGTGTCTGGTGAGAGCTTACTTTCTAGTTCATATATGGCTCTCTTATTGCTGTGTCCTCACATGGCAGAAGGACTAAGAGAGCTCTTTGGAATCTCTTTTGTAAGAGCACTAGTCTCATTTGTGAGGGTTCCACCCTAAAAACCTAATCATGTCCCAAAGGCCCCATCTCATATTGGGGGTTAGGTTTCAACATATGAATCTGGGGGAGGCAAAAGTATTCAGTCTATAGTAGTTGTGTTCTCTAGAAAATAGGCTTTGAAATCAGCATGCACAAAGTTGATTAGGGGGTGCTTTTGGGATCAACCCCCTATGGAAGAAAGCAGAATTAGCAAAGAGACAAGTTGAGCTGTGATGCTGTCCCAACAAAGATCAAGCTGACCATGTAGAGGAGCTATGGAGCTGGGATGGCTCTTAAAATTTTCCTGTGGAGAGTAAGGCTTTTTTATTCCTATGTTGTTCATCCACTGGATGTGAACTATTCCTTAGAATGAGGTGGGATCTTAGATGAAGTGATTTACTTCAGGTGAGGTTATTCCCAAAGAGTCCTATTCCTCTGAGGACCATATTCTGACACCACTTTCAACAGCCCTGTGTAAGTTAGTCATTCATGAAGGGGGCTCTGGGCAGTACATCACAGAATCTAACACCGAGGTTTTGCACTGCAGAATTACTCTTTGTTTTCTTTATAGTTGATAAGTGCTTTATAAGAAAGTACCTTGAGACTATGATATTCTATTTATCATCAAATTCTTATTGATATAGTAACTAATATCAGTATAAATTCATAATTTCCTCTAATCAAATGGCTTACTTAAATCTGTTAATATTATTAACAATTTGATGTTCAAATTGTCCTAGATTTTATCAGTTGGAAACTCTCCCAATTGGCTTCAATATTTTTATTTCCTTATTTTCTGTCACAAGATGTTTCGGGCTCATCTTATGTTTCCTCTGCCCCAGTCCTGGAAACAATTTCTCCAAGGGGCTGTGTGTTTTAATAGAAAGTGATATTTAGAAATCAAGATCTTGGCTTGAGGTATATTCATTGCTATTTTACCACCTCTCAGTATTTCCTGATCTATCTAGGTTTAGCTCACCATTGTTTTTGCCTCCATGGGATGCTTGTGGTGATTCCTGACCCATGACTCCTGAACTTGATAAGATTTCTCATCCTTGAACTTTCTCTTAATTCATATATGAGGAGACTGGAGTGAGTATGAATGTAAGGCCATGAATGTAAAGTGACATTTTGTGAATCTTCACAGCATGCCAAAAATATGTTTTGTGTTTAGGTTAGTTTTCTATTGCTGCTGTAACAAATGATCATAATCTTAGTGATTTCAAACAACAAAAATGTATTATTTTGACATTAGGCTTAATAATGACTTACACAAGTGTAATGAAAGCTTAACCAAGTTCATCATACCTAATCTCTCCCCACAAGGAGGAATCAGTGGAATTTGAGTCCTGATTACTAGTATTTTGGGCATGATGACTTGCCTGGAATTGGAAAGGTTTTGGAATAATACAGGGTCCATTGAATGGGTGACCATACTGCTGTCCAAATTGTATGCAATGAATGGATTTTACTATGGTAGTTATTCATTTAAGATGTTAAGGAATTATTATTTATAAATGGTAAACTTGGAGGTGAGAGAAGGTATAATTTGTCTCTTCAGATATTAAAATTTTAGCAGGAATGGATATACTAGAATCTTGCCATTAGTTGTGAACTGAGACCAGTTTCCTTAGAATGAGTTGCCAAATGGCTATTTTTATAGGGTATAGTGTGGAGATATGGGACAACCAGAAATTTCCAAGGAAGGCAGGACCAGAGGAATTCCCAAAGTGAGGCTTTGGTCACTTGGCAGACAATGTGAAACTTCAGAATACATGCTCTAAATTTGGAGTTAAACTTTGACGTTTAACTGTACTGACAGATGTTTTAGACAAAACTTTCTCACTGTGCCATTTTCTGAAGGGCTGGACTTGGGTGTAATTCATGAAAGGCCAAATTATACCCTTAAGTCTACAAATAAAGTGATCCCTACTTTCAGTCTATAGTGTGTTTCCCACCCCACTCCAAACCTGCCTTGGGCTTCCAGAGCCCAGCCTGAAGGATGTGGAAACATCCTTTGTCAGTTGAAAGTGTTGCATAACTGTTGTAGTGAAGAAGGACAAAAAGCTGGTATGCAGTTTGGTTTACAATCATGAAATCCATTGAAGTACAATAAACTAGACATTGTGACACCAACTAGACATTGTGACACCAACATCCTAACACTCTCTTTGTAATCCTAGATCCTACTAGGGTTCAACCTTTGTGGACTGATAAGACAACAGAGCCTTTTATAAATTCATGCTGGGAAAGGGCTAGAGCTTGCCCTAGAAACAATTGTGACATAGATGAACTTTGTACTTCAAGTGGCCACAGTTTTATACTGTCCCCCATGAGCAAGTTTTCCTTTTTCAAATGTCCAGTTCTCCCCAGCTGTTAGGACCAGCTTTTAGAAAAGGTTTCTTATAATAGAATAACAAATGTAAGCAAGTGTATTGCCTTTTCTAGGGATAAAAATATTTTAGCATTTTTTCTAACTTGCTCTTTATTGGAAAGAATTTCATGATCAACAATTTAAATGGGAATATTATGGGAAGTCAAGAGGTCTTCATAACAATCTTACTTGCTCTTCTATAGTCTTTATACAGCAACCAAAGTGATTTTTCAAAATAACTTCATGCAGTCCATGGCTCTTTTCTGGTGACTTCTTTTCTCAATCAGAATAAATTCCAAAGTCTTGAACACTATCTGTAAGGTCTGACTCAGTCTCCTGGCTCTCCCTGATCTTACCACCTAAGCTCTCCATATTGTTCCCTCTGATCCTAGCACATCAACTTCCTCAAGCATGCCAAGTATTACCTTTCTCAGGACTTTTGCACCTACTCCAATATTCTTCACCCAATGTTTACATGGCTTATTTCCCCACTTCCCTTATATCACCACTCAGATGTTACCTTATAAGTGTCCTGCTCTGGCCACTCTCTCTCAATGAGCTTACCCACCACCATTACTCTCTGTCCCCTTAAGCTACTTTATACATGTTTTCATAGTACTTATCTCCAATTGTCATAGAATATATGTGTAAAAAATAATATACATTCATGTTTATGCTCCATGAATGTATCTGTGTTGACATCACTGTGTTCTCAATACCTAAAATAGTGCCTGGCAGTTACATGGTGCTCAAAAATTGCTTGCAGAATATATCCATTAACCACAACACATCCGGATACCTCCTTTACCACCCATGTGGTCATACTCATAAATAAAAATAAAATAGGTTTAGTGAGTTTTCTTTGCTGTTGCGACCATAGTAATCACAAACAGTAGTTATTATACCTCAGTGGATAACCTGGAACTTAAAATTCTCTTAACTCCTATTCTTCCTTTCCCTTAGGAATTAGATCAGCAATATAAACAAATCTACAGTGTAGTGTTATGTTCTATAACCAACTTTATTTAAATAGTAGAGATTTTACATTATTTTTTTCTTAAAGATAAAAGATTTTGTCTTCTCTCAGATGAGGTAACACACATGTGATTAAGGGAATTTCCAGAAAATCAGCTTCATTGAGTAAATCAGCATAGCAATTAACCACACTAGTCTCTTATTTTTGGAGCAGACTCTTGAAAAGATTGTGTGCCTCAAGTCTTGCAGCCTAGTCATGACTCTAAGGGTTAGCAGAGATGACTTTTTCATGTGGCTATGTACCCAACATACAAAATGGTGCCTGGCAGCTAGTAGGCACTTAAAATCTCTTTGGTGAAGAATGAACAAAACCTAAGGTTATCTTTGGCCAGCTCCTCCCACTCAGGGCCAGCATCTCATTTCTGGCCCAGCTTCCTGCTTCTAACTGTATGCCTCCCCTTATCATCTCTCCAGAGCCAATAGTTATTACTCTGGAGACACTGACTGGCTTCCCTGGCTCCACCCTTGTCCTCTCCAAACCACTCTTTATCCTTCAATCAGAGAGATCTTACTAAATAAGTACAAATCTCATCAGGCCACTTAGAGCATTTCAATGACTCCTATCCTATGTCCAGCCCCTCCTGGAACACAGCCTAAATACCTTTGCACAGAATGAAAGGGCCACTTTGGTTCTTAACTGCCCAAGTTAGCTGCTCCTCCTGCCACAGATGTCCCAAGTGTCTCCTTGCTCCCTTAGGCTCTACACTTTTATTATTACCTCTGCTGGGAAAGCTCTTCCCACTCTGTCCACCTTTCAGAATATATTTCAAAGCCACATTCTTTGAGGAGTCCTTTATGACTTTTGTGGGCACAGTTTCTGGCTTTTTATTGTACCAAACAGTTGTGACAATTTATGTTTTGAAAGCCCCTGCAATACCTGATCTTCATGGTCAGTAATCCTAGGTAAAACTTGGAATACTGTGGGCACATTCAAAATGTGTATCAATTTTGTTGAAGGATTTTAATCCCCTGTCCCTTCCTCCTCTATACACTGTTGATAGCACCCTGAGCCAGGGCTTCATCTCTTCACATTCAGATTATGGCCTTGGTTGGCCCTTGAAGGCATGTGCTTCTTCATGGGATGGTCAGCAGCAGATGGTCATTTTATTATTTTTTCTGAATCATTCAAAGAGTCTATCACAGTGCTAGTTTCATATCTATTCTTAAAAATTGGGTCTTACTTCAAAAATGATTATAAGAGAATTAGGTAGGATAGTAAGAAAAGTGAAATACAATTAAGATAGATAATGTACATTTAAGAGTATCTATTTTCTTTGCCAACTAGTTTTCAAGCACTTACTATGTTCCAAACATTATGCAAGCCACTGGATATACAAAGTTAAATAAAACTCAGTCCCTGTCCTCAAGAAGTTCCCCTTTTCCTTTCTTAGTGTGATGGAGCCATGGAATTAGAGTGCTAGGAAGCTTTCTTCCTTTAGGAAACATCACATATCCATCTATGCATGATTCCATATCTATATATCTACATCTATATAAAATGGGGTATGAAATAGAAGGGGGCAGGTTCCTGGATGTTCTTACTAAAATGACTTGCTTTTAAACATTTGTTCTTCTCTCCTCTGTTGCTATCATCTGAGATTTCTGTGTGCCTTTTGATTGTTTCTTTTTTGATGGTGGTGGTCGGTTATTTTTCTGTAGTTGGTAACCTGGTATTTTCTGTTATTCGGGGACTTACTGCATCTGTGCACTCCCACTCCATCCTACAACTGCTGAAACAAGGTTGCTTCCCTTCACAAGGCACTGCGTTTGTACCTCCAGCTCTGCCCCATGCATCATGCTGTCACAGAAATAACTTGAAGGTCCCATTGAGAAGTAGATTGATTATTTTCAACATGAAGGGTGCATCTTGGGAAAAATAAATGCATCAAATGGAAAAATTAATTAACATCATGAGTTCCTTAGAGACAATCTTCATATAAGAATTCACTACTTACTAAAGAAAGTCTTACAGTTATGTACAGTCAAAGCTCAGCTTGAAAGTATTTACATCTGAATGGAAAACACCCTCTCAAAGAAAAGTTTAGAACTAGAAATTTTTATTTAGTGTTAAGTGCTCATGGAATTAACAATGGGCTTGCTGCAGGCATCACTTTCAGGACTTCTAAAGTCTTTGTGATGGTCTCAATGGGACTGGACAGCTGCCAAAAGCACAATTCAGTCCCATTGACATTTATTGGTCACCCATTCAGTGCAAGGTATTGTGACACTCTATGGGGCTATGGAGACAAATAAGATAGTATCTTTAGTTCAGTTTAATAAGAGTAATAGATCTCTAAGTAAATAAAGGGAAAAGGTTTGTTTGGGGCTTTCTGGTAATTAATTAAGGCTTGCACAACCAGAAGTGTTATACTATTGCTAAATATAGCATAGAACATTTGATTTACAATTGAGATGTCCATGAAGTGACAAAAATTGGGGTGTCCTGGCATATGAGCTTCTTCATGTCAGAGTATCTGGGGAAAAGTGACTGACAGACATGTATTCTTCAGTTGGAGGGATCTACTTCTTGTTGAGTACATCCTTTCAGGTTTTAGACACAGTGAGGTGAAGTTAGAATCACTCTGAAAGCAATAACAATTCAACCATACTAACCATACTGTATGCCAGTTAGTGGCCTTCCTGGACTACCTGCTAACCTTATCACCACATAGGATATTGTATTTTTATTGTAAACATATTCCAAAACCATCAACTGACTAAAAAAGAAGCTTTTAAAATGCAACACCTTCCTCTATGTGGTAATGCTTATGTAAGGCTTTGCCTACAGTGGGTTCTCACGTATGAAATAAATGACTGAGAGTAAATTTTCCCTGAGTCTGAGCAGAGATAGATTTCTCCTACCAACTTATAAGTGATACTAATATGAAAAGGCAACACAAAAACCTTAGGCCCACCAATCCAAAGTTAGAAAAGAATAAAATCTCAACTAAATTAAATATATATTTACTATCTTCCTCCTGATTCTAGGCTAGGGGTTAAAAGGTTAAGATAGTTTTATTTCTCTTTTTTCACACATATATGTATAAGGAGAGAGTGAGATTAAAGAAGGCACAGGGCATTCCAGTATAGGCACATGATCCAGCCAAATTTTGTCTTACACACTATTTTTATTGCCTCAAAAATAATTTGTAGATTAAAACAAACATTTAAACTAAGAGCGTGTTAATTTCTACATCATTTGGGAAGACAAAGCCAATTTTAAATGAGTCTGAAAGAATGAAATTGGTATTTATATTTTTCATGTTTAGTAGTCCAATTTCAAAGACTAAATTATTAAAAGCAAAATGAGGCACCTCCCCCATCTTTGCAGTGCTTAGCCCTTTTCAGCTGATAAAAGAAAGAGAAAGAAAATGATCCAAGATGACAGAGGAATAGTGGAAGCTATACTAAACTCCTCCTAGGACCAATCTGGAATTACAACTAAATTGTAGAGAAATAATCCTGAATAACCAACTGCATGCTAGCTGTACTTAAGCCTTATAACCAAAGACAGATAGAAGAAACCACTTCATTGTAACAAGACTAGAAGGAGTCTAGACTAGGTAGGGAGTGCAGAGGAGGCACAAGAGGGATGGCTGGGCTCTCCTGAATGGCAGCTGAAGTTCCAGAGGTATATATCAGTGGCTGGGATATTTCTCCTAATAAGCTGGGTTCCCCAGCCTATAGCACCAGACCTGGAAAGGAACCCAAATAACATTCATCTGTGAAAAGCAGAAGGGTTTCTGTTCGCCAGAGAGAGATAGATGGAGATGCAGAGAGCCTCTTAAAGGACCAATACACAAAATTTCATTTGCAGCCACTTAACCTGTGCCCTGGAAGAAGGAGGGCAGAGTGGGCTAGAAACAGTTAAGGAGAATCTGGGAGAATCTTGGGCTGGTGGTTCTGGGAAGAGAACTGAACAAACAACAGCCAAGACCCCTGTGCTGAGACATTTCTAATATGAAAGAAGTCATATTTTCCTCTCCAAGTGTCATCATCCTGAGGGGAAGCAATAGCCCCACCTACAAGAATTACTCTGTCCCACCCTGTGGTTCTTAAGCTGGACTGCTGATTACAGCGTGAAGCTATATCACTGATTAGTTTAATGCAGAGAATACAAAGACTCCAAATAAATAGGAAGACAAAGACTCCAAATGTAAGAATAAGAGAATACTCCAGAAGAACTAGATGAAATGGAGGCAAGCAATTTATCAGATAGAGAGTTTAGAGTAATGATTATAATGATACTCAATAACATGAAAAAAAGACAGGAATCATAAAAAAGGACCAGATAGAAATAAGGAATACAATATCTAAAATAAATGCTACACTGGAAGGAATAAATAGTAGAATAGATGAAGCAGAAGATTGAATCATTGATTTGGAAGACAAGTAGAAAGAAACATCCAGGAAGAGTAGCAAAAAGAAAAAAATAAAATAAGGAGAGATTAAGAAACATTTCAGACATAATGTATAACCACACACACATCATGGGAATACCAAAAGAAGAGAATAAGCAAGGAATTAAGAACCTATTTGAAGAAATAATGGCTGAAAACTTACCTAATCTGGTGAAGAAAAAAAACACAAGTCCGGGAAGCGCAGAGATTCCCAAACAAGTTGGATACAAAGAGGCCTACACTGAGACACATCATAATTAAAATGACAAAGCTTAAAGACAAAGAGAATCCTAAAAGCTGCAAGAGAAAAGCAGGTAGTTATATACAAAGGTACACCAATTAGACTGTAATCTGATTTATCAACAGAAACATTTCAGGCCAGAAGGAAGTGGTATGAAATATTTAAGGTGATGATAAGCAAGGACCCACAACCAAAACTATGTTACCCATCAAGGCTATTATTTAAAATTGAAGGAGAAATAAGGAGCTTCACAGACAAGAAAAAGCTAAAAAGACACCAAACCAGTACTGTAACTTAAAGGGTTTCCTTGAAGAAGTAGAAGAAAGGAAGAAGGAAGAAGGAGGAGGAGGAGGAGGAGGAGGACGAAGGAGAAGAAGGAAGAAGAAAAAGACTACAACTACGACAATGACAATGAAGACAACGACGACAACAGCGGCCCTGGCTGGTGGCACAGTGGATAAGGCACCGGCTTATGAACCTAAAGGTATCGGTTTAATTTCTAGCCAGGGCACATAACCAGGTTGCAAGCCAGGTCTCCAGACAAGTCCATAGCTGGAGGTAAAAGGCAACCACACAATGATGTCTCTCTCCCTCTCTGCTTCTCTCTCTTCCCCTCTCTTTAAAAATAATAAATAAAATCTTAAGAAGAAGAAGGAGGAGGCTGGGGAGAGAAAGAAGAAAGAGGAAGAGGAGGGAGGAGGAGGAGGAGAAGAAGGGAAAATTACAAAGTAAAATAGTCTAAGAATAAAATTACACTAAATACATATCTATCAATTATCATCTTAACTATAAATAGCTTAAATGCTCCAACCAAGAGACATAGGGTAGCTGAGTGGATAAGAAAAACAAGACCCATATATATGCTGTCTTTAAGAGACCCATCTCAGATCAAAAGATACACATAGACTAAAAGTATGGAAAAAGATATTTCATACAAATTGAAAAGAATGAAAAAGCAGGGGTAGCGGTACTTATATCTAATAAAATAGATTTTAAAACCAAGACTATACTGAGACAAAGAGGGATACTACATAATGATAAAGGGAACAATCCATCAAGAGGATATAACCCTAGTAAACATTTATGCACCCAAAAAAGAAGCACCTAAATACATGAAGCAAATTTTGATGGACATCAAGGGAGAGACAGATAGAAATACAGTCATAGTTGGGGATTTAATACCACACTGACTTCAATGGATATATCTTTCAAAAAAAAAAAAAAAAAAATGGAGACAGTGGCCTTAAATGACACACTAGACCAGCAGATTTAATTGAATTATTAGAGCATTTCATCCCAAAGCAGCAGAATATAAATACTTTTCAACTGCACATGGAATGTTTTCTAGGATAGACCACATGTTAGGACATAAAGCAAGTTTCAATAAATTTAAGAAGACTGAAATCATATCAAGCAGCTTCTCTGATCACAAAGCTATGAAACTAGAAATCAATCACAAGAAGAACATTGAAAAACTCACAAAGACACAGAAGCTAGATAACATGTTATTAAGCAATGAATAGGTCACCAATGAGATCAAGGAAGAAATCAAAAGATAGCTTGAAATCAATTAAAATAAGGACATAACAATTTAAAATCTGTGGGACACTGGGAAAACAGTTCTAATAGAGAAATTCATAGCATCACAGGCCTATTTCAAAAACAAGAAAAAGCTCAAATAAACAATCTAACTTTATACTTAAAGTAACTTGTAAAAGAATAGCAAGCAAGCCCAAAGCCAGTAGAAGGAAAGAAATAATCAAGATCAGAGCAGAAATAATTAAAATAGAATCTAGAAAAAAATACAAAAGATCAATAAATCCAAGAATTAGTTCTTTGAAAAGATAAACAGGAGTGGCAAACCTTTAGCCAGACTCATCAAGAAAAAAAATAGAAGGGACCCAAATAAGTAATATCAGAGATAAAAGAGGAGAAATAACAAAGATACCAAAGAAATACAAAGTATTAAAAAAAAATATTTTGAACAATTGTATGCCAACAAACTGGACAACCTGGATGAAATGGATAAATTTCTAGAAACATATAATCTTCCAAAACTAAATCAGGAAGAATCAGAGAATATGAATAGACAGGTTTAACCTAGTGAAATTGAAGCAGTAATCAAAACACTCTCAACAAAAGCCCTGGACCAAATGACTTCATAGGTGAAGTTTACCAAACATTCCGAGAAGAACTAACATCCCTCTTTCTCAAACTATTTCACAAAATTCAAGAAGAGTAAAGACTCCCAGGCTTATTTTATAAGGCCTGCACTATTCTAATTCTAAAACTAGATAAAGACACTATAAGGAAAGAAAATCATAGGTCAATATTCCTGGGGAACATAGATACTAAAATCCTCAACAAAATATTAGCAAACTGAATATAGTAATGCATCAAAAAGATCATTCACCATGATCAAGTGGGATTTATTATGGGAATGCAAGGTTGGTACAATGGTAAAACAATAAATGTGACTCACCGCATAAACAAAATAAAGGATCAAAACCACGTGATCACATCAATAGATGCAGAAAAATCATTTGATAAAAACTATCAGCATTCATTTATGATAAAAACTATCAGCAAAGTGGGATTAGAGGGAAGATATCTAGAAATAATCAAGGCCATATATGACAAATCCCCTGCCAACATCTTACTCAATGTTGCATCATGGTCAACATCATACTCAAAATTATAAGCATTCTCCCCTTAAGATTGGGAAAAAGGCAAGGATGTTCATTTTCACTTCTCTTATTCAACATAGTGCTAGAAGTCCTAGCCACAGAACTCAGACAAGAAGAAATAAAAGGCATCCACATTGGAAAGGAAGAAGTTAAACCATCATTATTTTCAGATGACATGATACTGGACATAGAGAACCTCAAAGATTACACCAAGAAAATACTAGAAATGATAAATGAATTCAGCAAAGTAGCATGATGCAAAATTATTATCCAGAAATCAGTTGCATCTTTATATGCCAAAAACAAGCTAACAGAAAGGGAAATTAAGAAAACAATCCCACTCACAATTGCTATGAAAAGAAGAAACTACCTGGGAATAAACATAACCAAAGATGTAAAAGACCTATGCTTATACAATTATAAGACATGCAAGAAAGAAACAGAAGATAAGTGGGAACATATCATTTTCATGGATAGGAAGAAGTAACATCATTAAAATGTCCATACTATCCAAAGGACTCTATAGATTCAACACAATTCCTATCAAGATTCCAATGACATTTCACAGAACTGGAACAAATATTTCAAAGATAAATATGGAGCCACAAAGGGTCCCACATAGCAAACATGATCCTGAGAAAGAAGAACAAAGTTGGAGGACTCATGCTGCCTAATATCAAACTATAATATAAGCCCATACTAATCCAAACAGTATGGTACAGCATAAAAACAGATACATAGATCAATGGAACAGAATAGATAACCCAGAAATAAACCCACACTTTAATAGTATATTCAACAGAGGAAGCAAGCACATACAATGGGATAAACATAGTTTATTCAATAAATGACACTGGGAAAATTGTACAGAGACATGCAGAAAAGTGAAACTAGACCACCTTCTTACACCACACATGAATAAAGTTAAAAGGGATCAAACACTTAAATGTTAGACCTGAAACCATAAAAATAGTAAAGAAGAAAACTTAGGCAGCAAAGTTTTTGGACATTGCTCATAGAAAAGTTTTTTGAATATACCTCCCCAGGCAAGTAAAACAAAAGAAAAAATAAACAAAAGGGGCTCTATCAAACTATAAATATTTTGCACAGCAAAGGAAATCAACAAAATAAAAAGAAACATACAAAACAGGAGAACATATTTGCTGATGTATCTGATAAGGGGTTAATATCCAAAATTTATAAAGTACTTACAAAACTCAACACTGAAAAACAGCCCAATTAAAAAATAGGCAAAGGACCTGAATAGACACGTTTCCAAAGAGAACATGCAAATGGTCAATAGCTATATAAAAAGATGTTCAACATCATCAATAATCAGAGAAATGCAAATTAAAACCATAATGAGATATCTCATACCTGTCAGAATGGCTATCAATAGATTAACAAACAAGTGCTGGTGAGGATGTGGAGAAAGGGGAACCCTTTTACAGCACTGATGGGAATGCAGGCTGGTACAGCCAATGTGGAAAGCAGTATGGAGAAAAAAATTTTTTTAATGGATCTGTCTTTTGACCCAGTAATCCTTCTTTTGGGAATACAAAGGTCTGTCATGAAAGTATTGAGCCAATGTCAATACAATTAAAACAGTTTGCACAGCTGATACTTTTGGGACAGACTTCATATGTCTGAAGGAACCCAAAACACTAATTTGAAAGAACATAAGCACACCTATGTTCATTAAGCATTATTTACAATCATCAAGATATGGAATGTCCATCAGTAGATGAGTGGATAAAGCAACTTTAGGACATTTACAGAATAGAATGCTACTCAGCTGTAAGAAAAAGAAGATAATTTTACTCTTTGAATTAGTATGGATGGATCCAGAGAAATTTGGTCTAACAGAAATAAGCCAGTCAGAGAAAGACAAATACAATATGATCTTACTCATATGTGGAATCTAATGAACAAATTGAACTAATAAGGAAAATGGGAGCAGATTTGTAGATGGAAACAGGAATGACAGCTAGTGGGTTTGGGGGAGGTGAGGAAATGGAGGGATTGAGTAAAAAGGAAAAATGATTCATGGACATGGAAAATAGTGTTGTGATTGATGGGGGGAGGCAGGTATAAGGGAACTAAATGATAATGGGAAAAAGTAAAGATTAAATCAAAAAGAGAAAATGAGGATCTTTTCTGAAACATTATATTTCCAGATTCTATTTTTCTTGCTCAGATTTTTTTTAACACAAAATTACAGTTTGGTGGGGGGTAGGATACAAAACAAAACATCTGTCTAGGTATTATACACTTTCAGCAAATATGTGAATGGTGGTCACCTGCATAGGGCTGTGCTTCACATCTACATTTGGCCCAAGAGAGCTGGCAGGCAGTCATGGGTGTTGATGGATGGGTGTTTGGAGTGCAGCCTGATTATGGTTTCTTAAATGTGCCACCTCCTGGGGGTGAGAAGGGCTATTTAATGAAATGAAATACTACTCTGTCACAACTTCCTTACTCACAATTCAATCATGGAAAATTCTTCCCCAGTGCTGTCACTGAAATCATTACATTCAGAATTAAACATGGTGTAATAGAGAAGGCGACAATACCCTGAGGTACTATTGATGTGTCAGGTCTCACGTTAATAATCACCTTTTCCATACAGTGATTATGAAAAGGCCTGCAAACTTGGATTCTTTTTTCTCCCTTTGAATTGAATGTATTCACCTCCAGCCCCTGATTCACTTCCATATTCTGGCCTGGCGCCACATGGCCTGACCTATCATCATGCTCATCCTTCTCTCTTCAGTCACTGACATCACCCTAGAAACCTTCCTAACTCAAGTCTCTTATAGCCCTGAGACCCTCTTTGCAGGGTCCTGCCTGCCAGGTCTCCTTTCTAACCACCAGTCCTTAAACCCTTGGATTCCTACTTCTTTCTTACTTCTTGCTCTACACATCTACTATCCACCAGTGTGTCTCCTCACTCTCCTCTTGCCTTATAACCCTTCAGATTGTCCCACTTTCTTCTTCTCTTGGCTTCCTTCATCTTTGCAATCCCTCCAGCCCCCAACCCCCACTCCTTACCTCCATGAAGGCAGCATGATGCAGGGGAAGGAGAATGGCTTTCAACAGTGTACAGATTATGGTTGGAGCCCTGTCTCCCCTCTGCCTAGCTACAGCGTGTCCAGCAGGTGACAACCTCTGAGAGCTTCAGTTTTCCCTGTGAAAATTCCCTCACAGGGTTGTTGTAAGAACCCCAGGGAACAAATCTTAATTCATGTCCTTTTATTTCCATCTCTATGTGAAAGGTCTTGACAACTTTTATAGCAATAAAATTGAACATCTTAGCAATGTACAGTGAAATCAATAAGAAGTTATAACTAACTTGCTATGTCTTCAACACCTTCTGAGACTGTGAGGAATTTAGCTTACAGGTTTTAAGGAAACTAAATGTTGACCTAATAGCACAGATATTTGTTGTTGGTTTAATAACAAATTTCTCTTTGAAAGGAAAAACTAGGTGATGGTGTTTTCTTCTTAGGCCCGAGTCTTAGACTCTGTGTCCATGATAAATTACCCCTTAAGTAACTAAAATGTAAAATTCTCTAAGACAAAGTTAGCAAAGTTTTATTGTAAGGGCCAGATACTAAACATTTTAGACACTGCAGACCATGTGGTCTCTATCATAACTACTCAGCTTTGCTGCTATTGCACAATAATACAGAAATGAATGAGCTAGACTGTGTTTTAATACAATTTTATTTATACATAGTGAGAAGCTACATTTAGTCCCAGACTATAGTTAGCCAACTCCTGCTCTAAGGCATAAATGGAAATTATAGTGACCATAAATGATTCAGATAATCAGAAATTATGAGTGATGTGCAGGTTTCAGGTAATTCTTCCATGATAATTCTGGAATTATTGTCTTTTGGGGTTAATGAGGAACACCAGTATGTGTGTTTTGTGTATGTGACTGGGTGGCTTATATAAATTCTCCTGATGGGAATATGAGTCAACTCAAGATTTTGGACTCTGGAATAAACTGACCTTTAAAAGTAAATAGATTTGGGTTCTATAGGTTTGCTGTCCAAACCCATCCTGGCTTCCCACTCCTAGAGCAGAGAAGTCATAAATGCAGGGGAAATAAGGAAATAATAATAATAATTGCCACCTATAAGCTACCCTTCTCATCACCAAATAAGGCCACTGTTATTCCCATTTTATGGAATAAATGTTTTACTGAGAGATGCTGAGCACTATGCCCACACCCACACAGTAAATGTAAAAGGCAGCTATCTCCAAGGCCACAGGAGCTCCCTGGCCTGGGTTATCACCTCTCATCAGATTTAAAACCAGCAGGGTTAAAATTGCCTCTTCTTCCTTCTAGTTATACTTCCGAGTAGTCAGTGTTCAAACACAGACAATAAATACCTCCTGCGTTGACCCATACTGTGTGCCAGGCATGAAGCTTCCGTTATATTATAAAATTAATTTTCTTTTCATTTCCAGAACTAAACTGCAAAGAGACAAGGAAAAGAAAGCTTAGATAATTAAGAAATCTGCCAGAGGAATCATCAATAGTTAATTGTGGAGTCATAACTTGAACATAGTTCTCACTGACTACAAAGTGTTTTCTACACATAGAGCTTCATGGTTACACTCACAGGCTCTGAAGCCAGACTAACTGATTCAAATCTTAATTCCACTACTTACTAGTGGCTCACCTTGAACCCCATGTAGTCCTAAGAAACTACCTAGACATTGTAGCACCTTGGCAGAAAGCCATTTTAAAGCTTTATCAGATTTATGATAATATTCTGAGTGTTGATTAACTGATAGCAAAGCACTGGGGTTCTAATCTCTCTCCCTGTCTTGCACGGTGTAAATTATTTTCATTAAGATTAAGCATCTCACAGCAGTAACTTATGCAACTGCCTCCTCAGAATGCTCTAGTTTCAACAAAACACTGACCAAAGAATACTTTAAAGATCTCAGTAATTGCAGATGCTAAAACAAAGCATCATTTTTGTTTGTTTTAAGGCAATATCCTCTGTGTTTTACATAAAACTGTGAATACATTTTGCTCTTGAAGTTTCTTCTGTTTACAATAAAAATAATGTACAGACTTAGTCCGATATGTATTTTTCATCAAGTGAAGAACCATTTATTGAATATATTTTGTAAATGTGTGCAATGGACATATTTGCTTCAGTTTAAATTATTGATGCATTTGATTATCCTATAAACTGAACTATAAATTAAACTTTAATGAAAAGAGTTAAAGAATGCTGTGAGGTTGACTTTATATATACAGTGAAGACTTTGATTTTCCAGGAACCCATTGGTAAAATATAGTTATAATATTAACATATGAAATAAGAAGTTGGTCCAAAATGCCAGTAATAAAGAGAAATAAGATCTACTCAAAGGTAGCTTATAAAGTATAATGAGCTTAGAAAAATGATAAAATATAATGATGTTTAATCTTCTATTGAAGTAACAGCTAAATATTTGTTATGCATAAGAAATGATGTATAAAACATCTGATGAAGAAAAGGAAAAGGAAAGAGGGATTTGTAAAGGTCAAGTAATTTGCCAGAGATTGCAAGGTTAGAGAAATAGCAAAGCCAGGACTCAAACCTAAATAATTTACCTCAGAAGCCTGAATTCTTGCCTATGACATCCACCTAAGTCATTAAGATTGGCAATAAACACATATTTTGGTTGAGTGTGAAAATGGTTACATGTGACAACCTGTAAATATAACCCTATTATATGAAATATAACAAATAATAAAATCATATCCAAAATAATTTTTAAAAACCACTTGCTTTATGTCCTTAAAAAAGCAATTTAACTTTTTAGGGGGCAGAATTTCAGGAAATTATAACTTTACAGCACCCCATAAATTACATTTTTGCATTCCAGATTAGTATTTCTATGCCTTATTTGAATTCACTGGCTAACCAACCAATACAAATTCCTATAAATATTGTTATATTTTTAGCTAGACATTACAAATCTGAGCCTCAAAGGAGTTAAGAAAATTAACTACCATCATGTAGCTAGTTGCTAGCAGAAATGAAAATCAACCTGATTCTTATGATTTCAAGACTGATACATTATTTTCCACCTTTGGCTATAAGATGACAGAGTGGGAACAAATCTGGTTTATGAAATTGACTCAAGACTATATTGTCTTCTCATAGGGCGCTACCCTCAGGAGAACAAGGGAACCTATATCCCAGTTCCTGTTGTTTCGGAGCTGCGAAGTGGCAAGTGGGGAGCCAAAGTCATCATGAGAGAGGATAGGTCTGTCCGACTGTCCATCCAGTCTTCTCCGGAGTGCATTGTGGGTAAATTCCGCATGTACATTGCTGTCTGGACCCCCTATGGAATACTCCGCACCAGCCGGAACCCAGAAACCGATACGTACATTCTCTTCAATCCTTGGTGTGAAGGTAAAAGACAGGTGTTTGTTTTTTTGTTTGTTTGTTTTTCATGAAAAATAATATGTATATTTACAATGCTTCTCTTATTTTAAATTATAGCAGAATTATTCTAGAAGACACGTCCCTTTTCTACACACACTTTCCCCCCTATGGTTAAAAGACAGAAAAAGATGAGAAATTAATGTATATGAGGACAAAATATCATGAGATTTTGTATACATACAAAATGTATACATGTATGTACATTTTTAACATGTATGTATGTATGTATATATGCTTGTGTATGTTTATATACATAAAATAAATGTGTGTGTGTATGTAATGCTGCTATACATTTATCTAGGAAATGATTAAAGACTGCCTAAAGTCACACAATTAGTTAATTGTCAAATTATACATTGACGGTATCACTTCTGTGTTTATAATTGCTCTGTGAACAAAATAGGCTTATTACACTTGACTTTCAAAACTATTAAAATCCATAATCTGGCTTCAGAAAAATACGATAAAGTTGCCCAGTCCATTGTAACTAACTCCTCTATATCTCTAATTCAAGAACAGAAAGCCTTAATGTCTAAAGGATCCCAGAAATTTGTTTATATGCACAGTGAGTGCAAAGTTCATAAACCATAACTCTGGATGTGCAAACATGTAACTTTAATTCAATAAACAGATGGATGTAGTTTGCTACATGAGTTAACTCATGTTTGCACTTACATTAGCTTTTGTGTAAAGTCGCCAGTTAACAGTGTGTTAATATAATACAATTTAATCTCCATTGCTATTTTGAGTCACAGGAGAAGCTTAACCTAGTTATATTTAAATAAACTCATTCAAGTTCAAGGATTTCTCTATTAATTTCATTTAAAAACTCATTCACACTCAATATTTTCTACCCTTCTCTCTCTGCCCCTATTTCCATACTAGGTTGAGGCTGATTTTAGTACCAGAGGCAGTAGCACTGATGGGCGAAGGTCTGCTTTTAGATCTTGAGAAATAAGTAATAAAATATGTAAAAGCTGACAAGGCAGGAGACTTTTCACATCATATTACTCCACATGCATTGTTCTTTAAAATCTTCTAAAAAATCAGGCAATAATATTATTAATTTTGAATGACCTTTGTTTGTGAGGGGTGTATTTGAATCAGAGTTGATCTGAACATAGAGAGCATGTGAACAACAATGCTTGCTATGAATATATAACATTAACCTGTATCCTACTGGGTTTTTTTTCTTTTTGAATTATCTGTTTCAATAGTGGGGCAGATGGCGCTGAGCTAATTCTATACTCCTCACCCATGACTCCTGTTAACTTGTACCCAATAATCTTATCTATGTGACAGATGTTCATGGTTGATGATAACATGTTAAGTGGGCCATGTGCAGTTCAAAGGTGTACCCCTGTTTACAGTAATCTTGTCAGCTAGCTAGAAGGCATTTTGCAACTAAGTGAATGAGATGTTATTTACAGGGATGGAAAAGACTGGGGACAGCAAAGGCAAAGACAAACTAAGATTTTGAAAATGTTAAGTTGGAGATAACTTAAGATATCAAGCAGAAATGATAAGTAGGTATCCTGATATATGAATATAGTGATAAAAGTCAAGGATCATATTTGGGAGTTTTCTGCATTTAGGAAAAAAGTATAGGTAAAGAAAAAAAGAAGATGTAGTATCAAGTCCTAAATAACACTAGCATTTAAGATTCTGACACCAAGGGTATCAGCAAGGGAGACTAAGATGAAGGAGTATATAGGAAGTGGCCTACTGTAAGAAAATGTAATTTAAAAAATCCTTATAATTTAATTTAAAAAATACTTATAAATAAATTAGGAATTTTTTTTGGCTTCTCCTTGCATTGCAGAAAGAAAATCATGTAACTATCCAAAACCCTAAGATATTTAAAGAATTATATGATTTACCCAAACTTTGGTTTGTTTGCAGTTTTCTGGATTATATTATCTATATAAAATGAAATGCATGTCTACACTCATTTCAACCTTGGTGGCTATTCGTCTAGAGGTAGAAAGAGTTAGTCCTTTTGCCTGGCATATTACCTTTATAGGAAAACTACAGGAGGTGGATGACTACCCTGTCTTCGGTTGTATTCATGGTAAGCAGCTTCTGGTTACCTCTGTTCAGGGTCACCTAGGTGGCCCCAGCATTAGATTCTGTATTTCAGAAAGGGAGAATAGGAACCTTACTAGGTATCACCAATTAGAGGAAGTTAAGAATAAAACCAAAGATGTCAATTTGAAAGCTGTGGTGCAGGGCAAAATTGATGATAAATTAGACTACAGTGATGGCACTGAAGAAGAGGAGGAAATGGATCAGAGATATGCTTTGGATTTAGATCAGAAAGTACACACAGATTAAGCATGGAAGGTGAAGAAAAGGGGGAGTTCAGAATTACTCTTCGTGCCTAATTTAACCAACTGGGTTGCCACTGGGTGCTGGGAAGACTACAAGCAGTGGAGGGGAAGATCTAGAGGTAAAACTCAGAGTTATATCTAGAAATGTTAATTTGGTGACATCTGTGAGACATACAAGTGAAAATGTCAAGTAGGCTTCTGCATAAGTGAAATCAGAGATCAATGGAAATGGTTGAGCTAGAGGTTGTACACATGCTCCCACCAGGAATTGGTGGAGATGTTTAAAGAAAGAACAAAAATAGACTTAGTGTCATTAACACTTAGAGTGTAGACAAAGAGGAGTCTAGACTGAGAAGGTGGCTGAAAAGCATTCAGTGTGCTGTCAGAGCCAGATACATTGGTTGACTTAAGAAGGCAGCCATTAGCTCTGTTAGCAATGCTGCTGATGAGTTGAATGATAAGGAGATATCGTGGTCATACATTGTGTAAATACTGAAGTAAAAAGATTGTTTTACTAGAGAAAGAAGCCAAAGAGGTGGGCATGGGCTGCAGTGTAATACGATGTGAGAAAATGGAGATAGCAGGTATTGCCATTTCCTTCAGGAAGATATTCTGTGAAATAGAGATGGTGCTATGAACATCAAAGGAAAGCTTTTTAAAGGCTTGAGAGAGTAGGCATAATTTTTTGGTGATGGAGACAAACCAGGGGAAAAGGCTTACTACCCAGATAGAGGGAGGTGATTCAAGTCCTTGGTTGCACGTAGGGACGTTCTGGGGAACTTTAGAAACTACTGATGCTTCAGTCTCCCCACTCAGACATCTCAAGTACAGCACAGGGTCTAGGGCACTTAAAAATTGGTACAGGTCATTCTTGGAGCCAAGGTTGAGAAACATGAACTTCCAGCAAGAAATGCTTGAGTGGGTGGGACCCAGGAAACAGATGATACCTGTAGAGCTTGATGGGGGCACTCCCCACCCTCCACTGTGGCAGGAATAAAGCAGGAGATGGAAGGATCACCTGGGTTTTCTAGATTCCACTGAATCAAGGAGGATGAAGGAAGATGAGGTTGTTTTTTTGTGGAACTTTTTCTCAGTGAAATGTAAAGCAAAGTCCTCTGTGGAAATCAGCAAGCAAAGAGAGAGGACATGAGAGTTGGAAGTGGGAACTGGGCTTATTAGAGAAATATGGAAGGTGGGTCCTCCCTGCTTCCCTGAACACAGGGAAACTATCGAAGTTCCTCTAATTCCTTGGCCTGTGAAAGTCCAAACATTTCTGTAAATTCCTTGGGGATTTCTGTGTTTGTGGGCATCTCTGCCTCTAGGAATCCTATTTCTCCCAGTGCTGACATCTATGTTACCCCAAAACCAATCTGTTTCACAAAATATCTGTAAATACCTAGAAATTAATTGTAATTTTATGTGGAAGGTGAGGGGAGGAAAGATTTACTCTGCTTCTCTTGGAGCACAACAGAATCACCTGGAGGGCTTGTTAAAACAGCTTTCTGAGCAGCATCCTGAGGTTGAGCAAGTCTGGGTTAGAGCCTGAGAATTGGCATCCTCACCATTCCCAGGAGATGCTGATGTTGCTGGTCAGGGACCACACTTAGAGAACCACCAGTTTACATTATAATCATAAATCAATAAAATAAAACAGGAGATTATTTTTGCTCTTAAAATTGTATTGTATTGACTCCTCCCCAAATCTAATCCCAATCTCTCCACCTCACTGCCAATTCACTCTCCCCTTCTGTTCTTCCTTATTCTCCAAAATTCACTCCCACCCTCACTTTGGAGCAAATTCTCATGCAAAGAAGTTCAGCCAGGCTTTTTATTTTATTGTTTGGGTTTTTGCAATAGTCAGGCTTTGGGGGACCACATGCTTTTTAAAGGCCATTCTGTCCCTCCAGAAAAATTCTGGTGTTAGTTTTTAAGATAATAACTTTTTACATTCTTATATCAATACTCACGGATATCTCCCAAGGGAATGTTAATGCAGGAGAAAGAGGTCATCTCCCCATTTCACTCACTGTGTGATTTTTCCAGCCTAGAAGTAAAAGCATAACCCCCAAAGGGAATCTGTATTGTGAACCCCACACATACTCAATATACTGTAGCCTGCTAATCACCAGGTTTTGTGCTGGCATATGCTAATTCATAACAAGGGACTCTTAGAGATGTGGTCTGATAGTTGGAAAGCTGGTAAAAAGAGAAGGGTTTGGCCACTGTCCAAGTGGAAAAGATAACAGAAAAGCAAATCAGAAATTCTCAAAAGAGAACAGAATGCGCAAGATGCTGAAACACAGCACACTCAATGTGGAAGTGATATCCCAGGTGGCATAGGACACTGGTTTGAAATTTTATGAGCATGTACAGTACTTATTGATAAAAAGAATGCTCAGCTCTCTGCCTGGGGGCCCTTCAGCTTGCTGTGCATTCGTAGACAATCTATCCTCCTTAATCACTAAATCATTAGTGGGGATGAATAGCAATACCACACTAGTGAGGGCAGGGGTGGGTGCAGGGAGAAATACTGGCTACCTTTTTCAATTCAATAGCACCAAATGGCCTTTAGATCCATTCCACAAGGGAGCCTTTCTCCAGGAGGTTGGAGAGAGAATTGTACCCACAAAAGCAGTACGATTGAGTTGATCAGTTATTGTGGATTCATCTTGTTTTTCTGACCACTCGGAAACTTTGGATTATTGAATATATTTTACTATTTAAATTCAGAATGTTCTAGATTGGTAGTCTAGCCTTAGTACCAGACATTATGTTCTGAAAGATTAAGATGTCTCATACCTATGCTTTGTATTCCATCCAGAGCAGTATTTGATTGGCTGGTCATTGTTTCTTTTCATGGGATATTTCTTCTCTTGATTACTTATTTTCCACCACCATATTCCCCATCATTAATCTCCTTTACCTCACTTAGCCTTGTACCTAGCACAATGGATTTAAGTTCCAAATAAATGCTTTTTTAGATTCATTCCACCTACCATCATAGATAAATTGTAAATGTAATCTCACATTGTACCATTTTGAAAATGTCAAAAAACTATATGGTGTGTGTGGGAGTGTGTTTGTGGAAACATGTGTGTATAGATTTTTCTCTCACAGCATCTGACACCAAATTAGCACCTGGTATTTCTACATTTTTATTCCATATGATTTTTGTATTTTCCTTAAACAAAGAAATCAATCTAATTTAATGTAAAAAAATCAATAAATTTTGAATATCTGGATGTTTTTAATAGACAGTGAGTAAATATGATCAGCTTGTATCTTATTATGAAATTCACCTTTATTCTATTTGCTTTGTAATTATTCAAGTCTTCTAGACCCTTCAGTATGGAATGGAGTAGTTCACCAGGACTGGTATTTCTCAGAGTAACAACGACCAACACTCATTTCTCTTGGAAACCAACCCCTGGGCCCAGAACCAGAATTCACACCCTCAGACTAGAGCCATTCATCCTTTCAATCCCAAAATATTGAGAGTATGTCTCCCCCCATGCCTATGACAACATAATTACCCATGGGTATCACAACAGTATTATTTATTCATTCACAAATACGAAAGGTCAATGCAATATTAGGCACTGGGGATATAGCAGTGAAAAGACAATCTTGACCTAAATAGAGCTGCCAGCAAAGGTTTCACAAGTGAGTCACAAATAAAAATAAATTACAATTTGAAAATAATAAAATCAATCATGTTGCAAGAATATAGAATAAAGGCATCTGGCCTAGTTGGGGAGTGACTTATCTTTGCAACCTCTCTGGCCCTTAGAATAGTACTTACAGACAATAGCACTCAAACAGTTGTTTAATTGAATTTTTACGGAGTTTTAATAAAAATGCGTATATCACTCTTCCCACCGTCTGAATCATTAGAGGCTCATTCATCTCTTTTATACCAAGTGTGTATCATTCAGTGTGACATTGCAATCACAAGGGGTCCCAGAGAATGCAAACTAAACATTCTTTTCTATGGCATATAGGTGACCCCAGAATCAAGGACCAAAGCTATTCATGAGATGTTTTTGGAAGAAACTAACTTGGAAGAATCTAATCCAAAATCACATTAACCTGCCAATTCATGTGCTTTATAACTCCTTATATGTGTAATTTTTACAAGGAGTGCTCATAGCCAGTGTCTCTCTGCACTGTTTGTCTTGGAAAGCAGGATCCTTCTCTCATTCAGCTTAGCATGGTGCTAGGCACAGAGTTAGTGCTCAGTAAATGTTTACATAATTGAATTGAGGATCATTAGCCTCATATGTCAAGAGAGAAAATCAACTCTAGTGTTACAAAAATTTCTCAAGGTCACATAGAAAATTAGGAAACACAACAGACCTAAACCTTGGATATTTTGATTCAGTAAAGACAAGCTTTTTTTTGTTTGTTTTTAACCAGAACAATGACTATCCTCTCCTGTGTAACATGAGAAACAAAAAGTAGATAACAATCAGGAAGCTTCTATAATGTTCTAATCAACATTGCAAAATCCTGACATTAACTATAAATAAACATAAAACTAGATTGATAGCTATAAGATCAAACAAAAATTGTGTTTGCAAAAAAAAAAAAAAACTATAAGCATGCCAACAGGGGTACAGGCTCCCTTTGAGGCATCATACTAAATAAAGAACCTCTGACATTCTCTGTAGAACTGCATCATGAATACCTTCTGAAGATATTTGAGTTTACTGAAAAGCCCTGAACCAGTAACAAATCAAATAAACTTCTCAAGCTGATTTGAGCTGTAATTAATGCAACATGTTTGCAAGGAATGTAAATGGATCCGCTTGCCTATGTTTTAAAGATTCATTCCATTTGAGTTCATGGAAAGAAAGGTGGGCCTCTAGAATGTATCAAACCATTTTAGGAAGACAGTGATTTTAGAAATGTCCAGAAAAAAAGAAAGCACAGACTCTGGAAATGCTATTTCTTAATACGTTCTAGTGGACACGAAGATATTCCCAACATACCTGCAGCACACAGCCTGCTGGAGTGTGCCACTTTTTCTGGTTTACTTTGAAATGGAAAATCATTTCATGATGACACCAGCTGAGAAACCCATTTGCTCTGCAGATGAAGCTGCTCCCTGGAAGAATGACTGCACTCACCCAGCAGTGAGAGAAAGAATTCTTTAGTGATGTTCAGCTTTTATATAGGAGGGAGGCGAGTAGAAGTTATTTCTTATCCCCTCACTCAAAATTTCTCCCTTCACTAAAATGGTGACACATTTTACCTTTTTGAAGGGACCAAACCATTATTCCTTCTAAAGGATTAGATACAGAACCAAAGTAACTTAGACCAACAGGCAGTCTTTTCGGTGGTAACTTGGATGAAGAAATTTCTGGCCACAATAGTTTCTTTGATCCCCTGAGTTCACTCTGCTAGGCTTGACTTCAATGACTTTGAAATGGGACCTGCTTCCAATTTAAAATAGCATGTAAATAAACCATATATACATATGTGTGTGTGTGTGTGTGTGTGTGTGTGTGTATGTGTGTATATATATATATACTCTCTTTCTCTCAAAGGCATTATACAGATACTAAAATCAATAGCATTCGTTTTCACATGTTTATTGTAAACTCTTACTTTCTCTAGGTGGGGAAGCAAGTGGTAATTTCCAAGGGTACCTGAAATCAGTTTTATAACTGAGTCACAAAATTTCTGAGCCCACAATGTTCTTTTTAAAACTACCTCATTATTCCCACCAGAGGAGCAATAAAATGAATGAGATCATTCTTGTTTACTACTTACCTCAAGTTAGTCACCCGGGAGGGTAATTATTTATAAGACATAATGAAGGTCTCTTCTGGTGGCAGAGCTGCTGGGTACAGTTGATGGAGGTATCATGCCATGCTCACCAAAGGCATCATATGGAGTCTGTTTCCCTGTTGAATTTTATGTAGGTGGTTGTTTGCCAGAGGTCACTTAGGATCAAGGAGTTGCCAGTAGTAGATCCATAGTACTGCCATTCCAGCTCCCTGAGCTATCCAGACCTACCTTTTCCTGTCAGTTCTCATTTATTTGAGAAGTATGAGATCTGTCCTGAAAGTATCAGCCATGCAAACTGTTTTGATTATTATTGATGTTGGTTTGATACTTTTGGGACAGTCCTCATATATCTCCCAATCACTACACTTATAAGCATGAGCTGGAGCACACACACACACACCTGCCTTCTAACACTTCAAATTGTTGGTCTTCGAAACACTGAGTTATTGGTCAGTTTGCTTTTCCTTTTAGTAACAATCCTCTGTTTGACTAAATGGAGAGTAAGTTTTCCCCTGGATCTAGTGAGACCCCACTATGCCTCTAACACTAACCAAAATTTTAAAAACAAACAAAAACAACCCCAGAAAGCCAACAAAAAGCATTCTTCAGAGGCAAATGATTAAGTTTTTCTATTTTTGTTAGCCTGTCAAACATAGGAAGTTTTTTTTTTTGAGTTTCCATGGTGATTTTTTTTATCCAAGCTTTGGGCAACTATATTTTAAAGTGACAGATCTGAATAAAAGTGGTAAATAAAGCAGTACTTTCCACCCTCAATCTTCCTTTAAAACCATAAATAAATTAAAAATAAAAATCAAGGCTTCCTGGAGTTCAACTTCCTTGCTTTCTTGAGGATTCATGATTGGGCCTGCCCATTTTCAGTGAAGATTTACTTCAGCTGGGGAAACCAAAAGGGTTGCCTCATCTTGGTTACAGAACTCCTCCCAATTCATAGTGTGCCACCTAAATATATAACCTCCCATCAATAATAACCAAAATCAAGAGGTAAATCCTGACTTTTCATGACTTTCTCTCACTCACCAAGCTCCAGACCTCTGTCCCCTCTCATTCTCACAGTAGGCATTTACAGTGCCATGTTCCCAGGCACTCTGTGCTGGGTGCTAGGGCCACACTGGCCTGACTCCTCAGACTCAAGAGTCACAATCCACTTGGGAGACAGCATAGTATACAAATCTTGGCTTCACCTTTTACTATTACTGTGGCCTTGGGAAAGTTACTTTATTTCTCTGCTCCTCAGTTTTCTCATCTGTAAAATGGGACTGGATAATACCTTTCTCTCAAGACTATTATGAGTTTAATGAGTATTTTTTGTATGTGTTGCAATTAGACCCATTCTGGGCACATAGTAAATACTAAGCACATGTTTGTTCAATAAATAATTAAATCACAGAACAACCTCCTTCTTGTGGAATGGCTGCAGCTACAGTATCCATAGGACCCTAAGAAAACAACACTTAACCCAACCTATGCTGGTAAATAAAGTGTTCAGGGAAACTTTAAGAAGGAGAAAAAATTGTGATTATATGATGATATTTAATAAAGGCATTGATAATTTTAAAAAGTGCAACCATATTGCTCTTGAAGAAAATTAATACATAAAAGTTGAACTTGGTAACCTCTTCTTTATTTTTTTTAATTTTATTGTTGTTGTATTACATTCATCCCCTTTTTGCTCCCCTCTGACCCCTCCCCACCCACCCATTCTATCCAAAGTCAATCCCATCTGTTGTCCATGTCCGTGGTTCCTTTATACTAGGTTCTTGTCTAAGCTGCTCCCCTTCTTTGCCTCTGCCTCCCCCCTCCCCCAACCCCATTCCCCCTGACCACTGAAGGCCTATTCCTTGTATTCATATACTTGGTTCTGTTTTGCTTGTTGTTAGTTTTGCTCATTATTGTCCCGTAATGGGTGAGATCATATGATATTTGTCCCTCACTGACTGGCTTATTTCACTAAGCATAATACTCTCCAGTTCCATCCATGTTGTTGCAAAGGGTACAAGTTCCTTCTTTCTTTCTGCTATATAGAATTCCATTGTGTAAATGTACCAAAGTTTTTGGATCCAATCATCCACTGATGGGCACTTAGGCTGTTTCCAGCACTTGGCTATTGTAAATAGTGCCGCTATGAA
>PVIW01005713.1:0-31320 GCA_004026585.1 Noctilio leporinus
TCAGTCACACCAGGAAGCCCAGGGACTGGCCATGGGACAGGTGAGGGTGATGTAGGTCTCCTTGAGCTTTCCCTGGGAGGTGAAAAGGGAACCCCAGTAGTGGCGATGGTCAGGAGGTGGCAGAGGGCAGACACTCGAGGAAAGCTATGGATGATGGCTCCTTTTCCTGAGAAACTGACACATCGGGTCAAGCCTTCCAAGGAGTCAAGGCCATGGAATTATTAGGGCTTGGATGGGCAAGACAATGCTATGCCTATCTCTTTATGTTTCTCCTTCCCTGGTGGCACAGCGGGATCATCCATGACAACCTGGAGACCTGAGAATTCCCATATTGGTTGGTTTAAAAGAAGGAAATTCTCGCTGTTTTTCCTATTCCCGTAGTTATCAGTTATTCTTTGATTAAAGAAAAACACCAACATCATTTTTTTGTCTTATGTTAAATACTTGTTTCTGATCACTCTCAATTTTTTTGCTGTCAGAAGACCAACTGTTAACCTAGGGGAAGTGTCACTCCTTCAGTGAGATCCCAAATTAGTAGTCATAAATTTTGTTAATTTTGTATTTTACTTTGTGGAACATTGTCCTTAGCCTCCCTGCCTTGAGTGTGTGATTACTAGCTAAGAAGTTTCCATTGGTTTTTATTTTCCTTGAAACTCACCTCTTTAGGGAGTCTGCCTATACTGGCTTTAATGCTCATTAGGCTTGTACTAAAGGGTCTGTGGTGAGATCTCTGTGACAGGTGTGCTGTGTAATGATGCAGATATTATTTTAATGTAATGGAGAGAGGAAAATGTCCTATAAATTGGCCGGTGAAGTTCATTTAATAATTGCTATGTTTTCTGTTGCTATAATTATATGGTGTATATTTAGGGAGTGGCCGCATTGTCTAAACAATCACTTTTATAGACTAGAATTTTTAGCTAAAATGAGAATAACATTTATGTTTTGATTTCCACAAAATTCAGAGAAACTATATATAGTTTATATATATTTATGTGTGTGTATATTTATATATTTTTTGTTTTTGTTTTTTATTTTTTTCAATATTCTTTGGAAAGAATGGGGCATGTTTGTATGTTTCTCTTTGGTATTCACATACCTTCCTAGGAGTCCTGTACTTTAATTTGCTACCCGGAACAATCCCCGTGTGAATTGACCCCTACTATTTTTTTAAATAAGATCATAGGAGAGAGAAATGCAGCCACTTGTAGCTGCTGGTGCAAATACTTCATGATTATCGGGGACTGAGATATTAGAATAAATATTGACATTAGAACTGTGTTTTTAGTTTAACTCAGAATATTGTTAGAAACAAAATTTCCATGGGAGTTTCATTATTATTTGTTGTATATTAATGCTGGAGATAGGTAATAAATGAAGTGTTATTTTTATGTGTCACTTCATCCTGGGTGCTATAGAGAACATAGTAGCAGAGAAGGGGAACATGTTTATTTTCTTACTATTAGATTTTTTAAAAAGATTTTATTTATTATTATTATTATTTTTAAAAATAACTTTTCAAAAGATTTTATTTATTATATTTAGAGAGTTGGGTAGGGAGAGAGGCAGAGAGGGAGAGTGATTTCAATGTATGGTTGCCTTTCACCTGCCTCCAGCTGTGGATCTGACTGGAGACCTGGCTTGCATCCTGGTTATGTGCCCTGGCTGGGAAATCAAACCAGCAACCTTTGGGTTGGCAGCTTGGTGCCCCATTCACTGTGCCAGCAGCCTGGGCTTATTTATTATTTTAAGAGAGAGGGGAACGAGAGAGGCAGAGAGGAAGAGAGACATCAATGTATGGTTACATTTCACCTGCCTCCAGCTTCGGACCTGGCTTGCAACCTGTTTATGTGCCCTGGCTGGGAATTGAACCAGTGACCTTTCAATTTGCAAGCTGGTGCCTTATCTACTGTGCCATCAGCCAGGGCCTTGAATTTTAAGCAAGAAAAATGTGTATATATACTTGAAAAGGCAAAAGTCATGCAAGGTAGAAGATAATCTAAGTGAAGAAAATGTTCAGTAACAACTGTTAGAATGGAAAATCAAGAAGAAAATATCTTTAGAGAACTCATTAGCTGGGGTTAAAAATAGCAGTATTTTTCTAATTTGAAAGAAGTATATTATGATCTGTGTACCTTTCTTGTATCCATATGCATTAAGTTGAGCAAAACTTCAAAGGCTTGCAGTATGAAATTTCTGGGACATATTCAATTTCAAGAAAGTAAAAGCAGTGATATTTCAAATGTTGGGCAAATAGAATTGAAAACAAAATGTCCTTAACCAGAGATCCTATCCACAAGTTTTATTATTGAATAAACATTAAATTAGAATGTGTTACAAATCATCGGCAATTTGCTAAGCAATTGTAAAAACAGAAAGACCTCTCACCCAGCATGCACAACTCATTACATACATGTTCTGAAGAAAAATAACATGAGTCCTTAAGCAACAGTACTTGACGGCATTATTTCACAGTGTTCATTCTAAGCAATGGGGCTTATGAAGGCCCCACTGGTGATAGATGATTCCCATAGCACTCATTCACATATATCAAATTGAATTGTCATATTTATTATTCTCCACTGGTCCCCAGCTACTAGAATGTAGCCCTACAGGGAGGAATCTATGAATATTCTGTTCAGTGATACATGCAAAAGACTAAAATGATATTGTACAGAAATAAATTTCAATGGAATGATAAAATGTATACTTATGTTGAAGATTCCATGTTCTTGAGCCAATAGTTACCACCATGCTTTCAGCTGGACCAGCAGCAGTTAGCAGAATGCCACGTCGGGGAGGATTCACTAAGTATCAGGCACTTTAAGTTCAGAACAGAGTACATGTCCAAGTCTAAGTAGCTGGGGTCAGGCAATGCTGCTCCTTAAAATATTCTGCCAGACAAAGATAGCTGACTAAGGTGTAATATCAGAGGTAGGAGTTCTTTATATATCATTAAAATGTAGAGTCTTTAGTTATTTCACAGCTTGGTTCCATAATGTGTACCATGTTGTTATACTTATACAGACCCATTACCTGGAGTGTTGAGAGCGCCCATGTACTATTTTTGAGCACATGTTTGTTCTATCTTTCCTTTCATCAGGGACCACTGGAGCATCAGCAAGTGCAACCACTAGAGTTAAATACACAGTTACAGGTGACACGGGCTTCAGAGAAGGTGAGATAAAGAAATGAATCAAATGCTATTTCTTCCACAGTCTCTTTCCTCAAGTCATCTTCTGTTCAAGTCAGGAACAACTGTACCCTAAGTATAGCATTATATATGGGATGTCCAGTGTCAGCATTAGGTTACCTGGACATTTGAGGAAAATATTCAATAATTTGTCTTTCTATATTAATAAAATATCAGTGACATATGTATTTCTGTGGTATGCTAACATTTCTGAATTATGCACAAATATATAACATCATTAACCCACCTTAAAACCATGTAGTAAATTTATTGCCATTACAAAGAAAATAATAAAAGATGTTAAGGCTGCCGGAATCAAGATTACAGCACAAAACTCTTAACTTTCTCTGTAATAGTTTCACTATTCCCTGACCTATGTGAAAAAGCATACATACCCTGCCTCCCAAATCCCAGGGAGCCATGTGAGGATATGCTTGACCCTGTGCATCACAGACTAAATTTCAGCTATTGTCTGTTTCCTGAAGAAAGCATTGATATTCTTTAAGCATAGGTAATTTTGATGAATACAAGCATGGTGTAGTTCACCGCTGCCCCTTAGGACATCAGTTACTGTAAGTACCCCTTACATCATCTCCTCTGCATCATCTTTGCTTCTGCTTGTGCTCACGTGTTACACATGTTCCAGCTGGTCTCTGCAGGGGTCCGCCTCACTCAGCTTACCTTCTCACAGTGATGGTCAGAGTGTGCTTTCCAGAGGAAAGGCATCAACCTCTTCTGAGAATTTTCTATAAATGCAAATTGTAAGATCCACCTCCCTAAAATCAGAAGTTCTTAGTTGGAACCCAGCAGAGTGTGTTAATTAATAAGCCCTTTTGGCAATTATTGCTGATCAAAGTGGAGAATATTTCCATTTTTCCTCCATATCCTTCTCAATTTACAGTTTAGTCATTATCACTGACCACAATGGAATGCACTTTCAAACACTCAGGTCTAATTATGTGACTCACTATTTAAATCCTTCAATCATTGTGATTGTTTTTTGGATAAACAAAAATTCTGTTACATACCAATGAAAGCCACATCTTTAGAGTATGCATAGGACTTTTCTTTATGCCTTTATTAACTAATTCATGGTCTGATTTTTGTTAAGTTATGGTCTGATTGTGGTTTTATACATTTATTTTCCTTTAAATTTTTTTTGATTTAAAATTTATGTCATACTTTTTCAAATAAAGTATAGTTACATAAAAAATAATGTGTTAAAACAGAATCTATAGCAGTACAAATTAAGAAATGGTTTCAATTAGAGCAATGAACTGACTGAAACTTCAAGGTGATGAAGTTATTTGGGTAATAATGGCAAGCCAATTAATTTTTTTTAATTATTTTTTTTTGTGATCAGATAGTAAATAGAGTAGTTTTTAAAGATTTTATATATTCATTTTTAGAGAGAGGGGAAGGGAGGGAGAAAGAGAAGGAGAGAAACCTCAATGTATGGTTGCCTCTCCTGTGCCCCTAATTGGGGTCCTGGTCCAGAACCCGTGCCTGTGCCCTAACTGGGAATCGAACTAGCAACCCTTTGGTTCATAGGCTGGTGCTGTATCTACTGAGCCGACCATCCAGGACAAGTACAATAGTTTTGAACATGGCAGCTGAGAGACTGGCCCACAACTGAGTGCATCCAGAACTGTTTGTACTGGTCCATGATGTGATAAGAACAGAAAGAGATAAGCATTAAAAGCAGCAAATTTACCCTGCAATGTTAGATGTTATAACTCTTAAATAAAAGCATATGATTTTGGATGATTTGATTTTAAATAATTTAATTTCTCCACTCTACAGCATTTTCCCAAACCATCAATAAGGTCAGATTAAAAATGTTTACAATATTGGTCTTTTACCACAGAGAAACAACCGTTAGAGTATAAACTTTTTGTTTTTCACTCTGTCCAGGAAAACTGTCATTTATTTTTAAAATGTCTTTTCTTAAAATTGCCATACTTAAAGTATAAACTCTGAGGCCAGACAATCTGAGTTTGGCTCCTGGATCTGCTGCTAATCCACTGAGTAACCAGGAGAAAGTCACTCAACCTCATCTATTACACAGGAATGATAATCATACCTGCTCAGAGGAGTTTTATAAGATGGAATGAGTGGCTCTATGCCTAGGGTATTTCTAAAACTGCTATTTTTTCAGCTGGAACAGGGGCCCCAACTGCACCAACCACAGAACATGAGGAAGACAGCACCCCCAGGGAGCCAGGCCCAGGAGCAACAAGCCCAGGGAAAC
The DNA here is from genome assembly GCA_004026585.1 of Noctilio leporinus. Taxonomy (NCBI): domain Eukaryota; kingdom Metazoa; phylum Chordata; class Mammalia; order Chiroptera; family Noctilionidae; genus Noctilio; species Noctilio leporinus. Next base: position 5,445 of record PVIW01005713.1, read on the forward strand.
CAGGTAAGTCAGGATGTGCACTTAGCACCTGCTAAGTGGTCCTGAGCATATTACAGGCTGAACTGAAGGTTCAGCTGTGTGTGATGTTAGGCCATCTAGTGGCAGAAATCCTAGGCACCATTTTAAGGTTTCTTTTACATTAGAAGCCTGGATTGTCAGGTTAGAAGGTGGACAGGTAGAATCCTACAGCTCTCTCAGTAATGCCCCTTCCTTGGTGTTCCATCAGGGCCCTCAGAAGGAGCAGAGGGCTTCACGACAGCACGTGGGAGCCAAAGCACCAGTGGAGACTCAAATGCCCCAGGCACAGCCTCAGGAGGCACAGCAGGTAAGGAAATGGGGTGTGAAGCATATTTTTTCTGACCTGAGGGAAGTCACCAGCAGCTTTACCAAGTTATTAGTTATTGGAAAATGCATATATTGTTTCTTCACCATCCATATTTTTATAGGCTTAACTACAATGTTTCTTTAACATCAGTTCAGAGTTGACATACAGTAATGCATATTATATTTTCCATTCCAAGAGTCTTGCCTTATAACTTCTGAGCTTCTGAGCCTGGAGTGGAGAGTGGATTAAGGTTTGCAATCTTAAGTACACATCAGCATTGAGTGGAGAAATTTTTGAAAATATATACTGAAGAGGTTTTTATAGACTAATTGGATCAGAACTCCTGGAGGAAATATGCAGGCATAAGTATTTTTCAGAAACTTTACAGTTGGTTTCAATTGGTAGCCCATGTTGAGAACCACTAGCCTAATATCTCTGTCCATTTAGTAAGCAGCCCAGGTGATTCTTATGGTTAATTTTTGGAAAACATGAATTTGACATGCGTGTACACAAATACATGAGAAGTATTTTGAAAGAAAAGAACAGCAAAATCTACTCTGCCTAACCAAAAATTTTGATATAATTTATTGTTTATTGTGAAAGGGACTACAGGGCCCTCAGCTGGTGAATCAACTAGAGCACCAAGTGGTCAAGTGACACCATCTGAAGAGCGTGAATTCGGTGAGTAGAGGGTGTCATTCAGCACTATGGCCTTCATCAAAAAGGACCACTTTAAATCAAAACCTTGATGATTTCACTCAAATTAATCTAATACTATCTAACAAAAGATGTAAAACAGTGTACAGTGATGAACATTTTCAAGATTTTTATTGCTTTGATTTCTCCACATTTCCCTTCAAAAGTAGCACAGTATTGGATTGTCACAATAATGTATGTGTTCCCCCCATACTGTGTTTATCAGGTATAACAGCAGATTCTGGAATTACTGTTAGAATAGTAACAGTCCAACTAGGCCACTGGCTCCTGCCCAGCAGGGAACTGAGCAGATAAGTGCAGGCTCACCTGGGTACTTTTGTGGTGTTCCATCATGAGTTTGCCTGAGACCCTATGTTCTTATGAGGAGTTTAAGTGAATTTTGTAATGTCTATGGCCTTAATGGCTATAATTTTAGGACAAATAAATACAGGTAGTGTGAGCATTCCCAACACAACTATCTATGTAAACTGTAATTACCAGGTAAAATACAGAATGCCATGTAACTTAAATTTCGCATGAATACTGAATAACATTTTTAGTATATATACATTCCATGCAATAATTGGGACATGGTTATTTGTTGCTTGTCTGGCATTCAAATTTAACTGGGGGTCTTATATTTTTATTTTCTAACTCTGGCAATCCCAGGGTGGGCTAACAAAGGAAAGGTGTCACTCAGGCAGGAATCTCTCCAGTTTACCGTAAAAGAAATAAGAGGTAACATTTTGAAATAGAATCTTCCACATCTCTCCCCACAAATTAGATGTCTCCTCTGGGATTATCTTTTGCAGAGATGTTACTATATCTTTCCTGTCATCCAGAAATATCCTCCAATCACCTCTTGCCTCATTCTCAGGCCACAACTTTCCTGGGAGAAAGTGAAACAACCAGAGTTGGAATAACAGAGACGAATGCTCTAACACCTGAATTTCATGTTAAGTTCTTAAAACAGTCTTCTAAAAATAGCTGCACTATTTATACATAATCTATCAAGCACATTCAAAAAATAGAAGACATGCCAATTTTTACATAGCCTAATTATTGTCTTGGCTTACAAGAGCATTCACTAGACTATCAAGAAGTCAAAATAATGACTGATAAATAGTATTGTGGGGGAAAAATGATCTTTCCTCCAAAGTGAAAGACATGATAGTTGAGAACTATACAAAATTATAGAAAAAAATTTTACATGGGACACAATAGCTTACTTATTGGAACTTAAAGTTACAGGGTTATCATTTGCTGCTATATGGAGACGTAGATTCCTATTTAATCACATCGTTGACTAACGATAGATATTGTAACCACATCCCCTTTCTTGTTGTCAGTACTATTGGTGTGGTCCCTGGGAAAACTTATAACACATGTAAAGTCATGAAATACATACAAAAATCTGGACACTTGTGCCTTAAACTATTACATATCCTGACAAGAGCATAGTGTGTATATTCCACCACCTAGCCTATAATCTTTTGTTAACTTCCATAAAGGAAGTGGTAAGACCTAAGAATCTCATCGTTTTAGTTTGAGGCTTTGAATTTTTATCTAAGCCCTGTTTGTGTAGCTACAGTGAACACAGGAGCTGCAAGGAGGGCTGAGAAAATGACTCTGCGTTTCTTCTGGGAATACATTATGCCTGAATCACAAACCTGGGTCAAAGTAAAAATTTCATGGACTCACGTATCTTGAACCTTATTTCCAGACTCTTAGGTGGGCAGAGCTAGTTGTTTAAAGGCAGAGATGAGACCCACCTGCCATAAAGACCAGGAACTACTTGCCAGACCCATTCCTTATACATGGTTTGCTATTTACTCATTGATTAATTTATCATGATTATGGCTTGTTGCTGAATTAATTATGCTAGAATGTAGCCACATTAGAAATGGTATCTTACTATTTTCATTGCTTCCTTACTGGTATTGGTCATAGGAAAGACTTAGATGCTCATGTCTTCAGCAAGTAGTGACAGGACACTTTAGCTGTAACGGAGATCCACCAAGAGTCCTCTGGAAGCCAGACTTCAGGAGACAAACAGGACACATGTTGAAGATGTTGGTTACTTTGTGTTTCAGGCACCACTGGAATAGCTCCTGGCACCACGGTTGCTCCTGGCACCTCCAACACAGGTAAGTGAACGAGTTGACAGAGAATCTCATGTCCTTTCAAACACTGGATGTTTCCACAGGTATTATTCATGGAAGGGGTACCATATATCACTTTAATGATTGTTCCTCCCTTAGGCACTTCTGTCGTACCAGGGAGCCCAGGGACTGGGAGTGAAACAGGTGAGGGTGACATAGGTCTCCTTAAACTTTCAGTGGGATCTGTGAGAAAGGGAACTCCAGTAGGTCATACAGAACAGAAAATTGTGGGATGCTATCAATGGGTTATTTTTTTCATAAATTGACATCGCAGATCAAGTCTTCCAGGAAGTCAAGGCCACAGAGTTAGTTGGTTTTAAAGGGGCAAGCTCATGCTTTGTCCATGTCTTTATTGTTCTCATTTTCAGGTGCTACACAAGGATTTTCTAGGACAACAATTAGACCAGGGAGTACCATCACTGGTAGGTTAACGAGAAGAAAAATCTCTACACTTAACCTCCTAAAATAGTTAGCAGGCCTGCTCTGATAAAAAAAAATATCAATACAATTCTTTCCTCATATGTCAAATCCTCCTTCCTCATCACTCACTATTTTCTGTCTTCAGAGGCCACAACATTAACAGAAGGAAGCGGCACTGCTGGAACTGTCTCTGGAAGGGGTGAGAATGGGTTTCAGCAGTTCGTGGGGCATGATGAGTGATAAGCCTCACTAGTCTTGCCTGCCATAGGGGTGTACTCTTCTGCAGAGTGGTTTGAATTTGCTCCCACTTTGCCTGAGAACTACCTGTTTTGGGCAGCTCTCCATACTGGCTTCTGGTGTCACTACTAGGAAATACCTAGATTTTCACAATACTGACATCAGGAAGTAGTGACAGGGCCATTCAGCTATAGCAGAGATCCACAAACAGTCCTTCTGGAAGCCCCACTTCAGGAGACAAACAGGACACAAGTTGAGGCTCTTGGTCCCTCTGTGTTTCAGGCACCACTGGAATAGCCCCTGGTACCACAGTTGCTTCTAGCACCTTCAACATAAGTGAGTGAACAGGTTGACAGAGAATCTCATGTCCTCTCACAAATTGAATGTCCCCACTGGTATTATTCATGGTAAAGATACCATGTGTCTTTTTTTTTTTTTTTTTTTTTTTTTACCTTTTTCCTTCCTTAGGGACTTCTGTTTCACCAGGGAGCCCAGGGACTAGCAGTGAAACAGGTGAGGGTGACATAAATTCTCCTTTATCTTTCACTGGGCTTAATGGGACAGGGATGCCCAGTAGCAACAATAATCAATAGTTGGTCTTGTAAGAGTATTGCGGGAAGTCACTGACATTTCATTTCCTTGTCAAGCAGAAATCTGAAGGAAATGTCTTTAGAGCTACATTAGTACTGAAGTGGGAGCTAATTCTGTGTTGATGTCCTTACCTTTCTCTTTTTTAGGTGCTACAAGGCCATTCTCTAGGACAACCAATATACCTGGGAATTCCCACACAGGTAGGGTAACAAGAAGAAATCTCTACATTTGTTATAATTAGTTTTCTTGTTCTGACTCATTATGAACATAATTGTCTCTCCATGATATCTCAAATCCTCAGATCTCATTTTACCATTTTCTTTTTTTTCAGAAAGAACAACATTAGCAGGAGGCCAAGGCAGTCCTAGCACTGGATCTGGTACTGGTGAGCATGAATCCCGCACAGTTGGGGTCTGCCATTAGTTAAGGTTCTTTAGATGTCCCTGTCTTAGAGGTGTCCTATCCTGCATTGTTGTTTGCATTTACTCAGCATTAATCTTTGATTTCACATATTATCAGTAAAATGTCAATGTCTGCCCAAAGTTCACAGTTGTAACTTTCTTAGGGAAAGCTGTTGATGAAATTCTTATCTGCCATAGGAAGATGTGTATGGCCTCTGAAGGCAGAAAATAGTGAGTGATGAGGAAGGAGGATTTGACATATGAGGAAAGAATTATGTTGATATTTTTTTAGTGATGACATATGTATCACTAAGGTGTCAGAGAAGCTGAGATATGTTATATACCTAGGCAGAAGAGAAAGCCTATGTGATATCCATGTTCTTTTTCTCAAAATAGCAATAATGATAGTTAATATTTTGGGGCACATTTAAATATTTTTCTCATTTACCCCCACTGTAGGCACCACTGTGGTACCACAAGGCCAAGCAACTGGGAGTGTGACAGGTGAACCTGGGAGAAACCCACCTTTCTTCTCCATATATGCGAATAGAGTATCTGTGGAGGGTGCCTTACATGGCGAATATTACTATCTATAATTTTACTACTTTCTTAATGACATGGGTCATAGGAAAGACCTATGATTTCCACCTCATCAGGAAGTAGTGAAAGGGCCTTTTGATATAATATAGATACACCTATGGTCCTTTTAAGATTGCAGAGTTGCCACAATATCTCTACCCTTTGTGTTTCAGACACCACTGGGTTAGCCCTTGACACAACTGTTGCCCCTGGCAGTTCCAACACAGGTGAGTCAGCTGGGTGGCAGGGAATCTTTGATGGGTCTGTCTTGGTGAGATTCCTCTTCAGTTGTTTTCCTGTGTAGGAGAACTACCTTACCTTTCTGTGGTCCTTAAGCAGCTTTCAATTACCTCTATCCTATTTTCCTCTCTTGTAGAGGCTACAACTTCTGTAGAAGTTGGTAGAGTAACAAAAACTGAAATAATTACAGGTAAGCTCAGTTAAGGCATTAATTGTACTCTCTAATGACTTCCCAATAAAAAATTTCATCTGAAATACATCAAAACTCTTTGAGTTTCTTATATTCTGAATGTTGGGCAAACATGTAGCTGATGTTTAATATTTGACATCAATAACTTCAGCTCAGGTAATTTAACTTTTCATCCTGTGCTCTAAAGATACTTCCAGGGCCTCATGGGGCCAATGCCCTAACAGTTACGTAGGTAGTGTGCATGCAGATCTATCCCCTTCTAACTCAACCTTGAAACAGAGATCCAGTGGTTGGGGCGTCTCTCTGCAAATTTGCTGAGGGACTGAAATGTTTGTTGGACTATCTATGATTTATGGATGGGCTTGAAACTAGAAAGTCCAGAGAAGTAAATTTACTTTTGGAGAGACAAAGTTTGTTGTTGTTTTATAAATAGTGCATGCCAATTTTTCTTTTTGATGGGCAATGAATTGACCTGGTGACCAAAATTATTCTAATTTCAGGCACAACTGAGGACATCTCTGGCAAAACTCCCAATCCTGGAAGTTCCAACACAGGTTTGGAATTCTGAACGTGTCCCTTCAAGAGATATAGCCTATCGGAGCCCTAGTTTGTCCTGTCTACACCTCTAGTCTTTACTTCTTCTTCTTCTTTTTTTTCTTTTAGAAGCCACAACTTACACAGGAGGCAGTGAAACTACCCAAGAAAGACTGCCAGGAAGTAAGCTTTTGAGTTCAAAGCCTAGGGCTCTCATCAGTTGTCTATTTGGGTTGCTGCTGTAATCAGATGAATGGAGAGGAGTGTGAAGGACCTGCATGTTCTCTGGGGCCATATTGTATGAAATCAACCTGATAGTTATTCTGCTTGGGAATTCTGAGACCTCAGATGTCTCAGCCACATTGTCCTCAGTATTCTAGGTTACAGAGATGTTCTCATCTACTTTTCCTGAAAAAAGGGTATCAATGCATATTGCCTGTATCTCAACCTCCCAGGACTTCCAGACCTCCTTACCTAGCTACCTTCCCTCATTGCTTGCCAGTTTCTATCATTTCTCTCATTTACTTATACATAATGTTTATTGTTTATTTTATCTCCCTGTACCAGAAAGCTTCATGAAGGCAACTGATTAGCCAAATGATCTAAGTTATAACAAAGATGATTATTTATGAAGATTAAAACCATGCTTTATTTCCTCCCTTAGGCACCTCTGGCACATCAGGTGGATCTGTCACTGGAAATGAAATAGGTAAGGGACAGTAAAAGGCCTGCTTCCCTTTTACTGCATAATGAAAGAGAAACCTGGAAATAAAATGTTGTGTAGTTTATTTTCCACTTTCTTTAGAGAAGAGTGTCTTCAAGAAAGGACTACCAGTGTCTGAGGGCCACATTGATGCTGCCAAGGTGAACTGGGGAGGAAATACTCTATTGTTCCATTTACTTTTTGCATTCTAGGTACCACTGAAGAGTTTCCTGGGACAACTGTTACATCTGGAGGTTTTAACACAGGTAAGCTAACAAGGAGAGTCCCCTTACATAACTTTAGGTGCCCTGATCTCTCTTTTAAGGCTGCTATAATAAAATGCTAGCCTGATATCTCTTCCCAGTACTTCTAAAAGCAGACTTTATCATCTCGTTGCAGGTACCATTAAAGTAGCTTCTGTCACTACACTTGAATCTGAGAGTTCAAACACAGGTGAGCCAACTTTCTGGAGAGAATCTTCCACCGTGCTGTCACTGAGAAGAGTACACCCTTAACTTTCCTCAGAATGTTGAATGCTTCTCAGCTCACAGTTTTCTACCGTTCTTCTCTTGTAGAAGCTACAACGCCCTCTATAGGCAGTAGAACCACAGTTATCAACACAGGTGAGCACATAGATTTCTTGACTTCTTTACTTTTCAATGACATCCTAAGTAAAACTTCCAAGTGCTGACTATTCTACATACACCCTCCCTTCTCATTATTAGTTATGTTATGCCTCACTCCAAGCTATGGGATAAGTACTATTTTTCTGTTACAGATGAGAAAAGTCTGTAGCTCGGCAATATTAACCAACTTTCCTAAGGATACACAGCAAATAAAGAACAGATTTCAACTCAGGCAGTCTGACTCCAAAGCCCATCCTCTTAACCATGATACTACACTACCATTACACAATATTGCTAGATTTCTTTACTACATATTCAAACTTTTATAGCATATTAACATTTCTACAGCATCAATGCATTACCCAAATAAAAATTTAGCAGACAGTCAATTCTTCTTTATTCCTTTTCTAGGGGAATCTAGTAACCTGGTCACTGGCATTCAAACAGGTAAGAAAAAGATAATATCTATGTGTATCCAATATTGACTTCAGAAGAAAGAATGTTGCCTTTGAGAGTTCCTACAACCACCCCACATTGTACTCTTTTGTGACAAATTTATATTCAGAATGAAACATTACATTAGAAAATATATAAAATAACTCTGGAACAAGCTATTTCTGAAAATGGTATTTTTACATAATAAAAAATTCTGTAGTTTCCTCATCCTATTCTAGAATATATACTCCTATGGGAATAAAATTACACAATGCTGCCATTTGATTTTACTTTCAGGCTCTACTGGAGTGGCCCCTGGCAGTGCCATTTCACCAGGAAGTTCCAACACAGGTAAACCAATGAAGAAGCAGGTGTTACAATTTCTGTCTTAAGGCTAGCTGTGGAGCAATAGCGTATGATACCTTTTTTTAATTATTAAATTTTTATTGTACTTTTTCATTACCATTTAGTCCCCTTATACCCTCCTCCCCTCCACAGTCATCTCACTGTTGTCCATGGCCATGGGGCCTTTTCCTCTTTTGCTCAATCCCTCCACTCTCTACCTCCCTTCATAATACCTGTCTTCCTGCTCTCCATCTGTAAGTATTTGCAGATGACATGATACTGTACATAGAGAACCCCAAAGATTCCACCCAAGAAACTATTAGAACTGATCAATAAATTCAGTGAAGTAGCAGGACATGAAATTAATATCCAGAAATAAGTTGCATTTTTATATGCAACCAACAGAAGGGGAACAGAAATGGAAGTTAAGAAAACAATCCCATTCACATTTGTTTCAAAAAAAACAAACTCCAATGGCCTGCGGACCCAAAAGTTGCTGGTTTGATTCCCCAGCCAGGGCACATAACCAGGTTGCAAACCAGGTCTCCAGCCAGGTCAATGGCTCAAGGGACATGAAAGGCAACCATACATTGATGTCTGTCTCCCTCTCTGCCTCTCTCCCTTCCCCTCTCTCTAAAAATAATAAATAAAATCTTTAAAAAATTTTTTAAAAAGAATAAAATACCTAGGGATAAATCTAACTAAGGATGTAAAAGACCTATACTCAGAAAATTATTAGACACTGAAGAAAGAAATTGAAGAAAATACACATAAGTGGAAGCACATACTGTGTTCATGGATGGAAAGAATTAACATCACTAAAATGTCCATGCTACCCAAAGCAATATATAGATTCAATGCAATTACTATCATAACTCTAATGTCATATTTCACAGAACTAGAACAAATATTTAAAAAATGTATATGTAACCACAAAAGGCCCCGCATAGCAATAATGATCCTGAGAAAGAACAACAAAGTTGGAGGAATCATGCTACCTAATATCAAGCTATAGTATAAGGCCATAGTAAGTCTGGGACTGGCATAAAACAGACATATAGATCAATGGAACAGAATAGAAAACCCAGAAATAAACCCACTCCTTTACAGTCAATTAATATTCAACAGAGGAAGCAAGCACATACAATGGGCTAAAGGTAATTTATTCAAAATAAATGGTATTGGGAAAATTGGATGGATACATGCAGAAAAATTAAACTAGACCACCTCCTTACACAACACACAATAACTAATTTAAAATGGATTAAAGACTTAAAAATAGACCCCAAACCATAAAAATTCTAAAAAGAAACATAGGCAGCCCTGGCTGGTGGCAAAGTGGATAAGGCATCAGCCTGCGAACCTAAAGGTTGCTGGTTTGATTCCCAGCCAGGGCACATAACCATGTTGCAAGCCAGGTCTCCAGCCAGGTCCATGGCTCGAGGGACATGAAAGGCAACCATACACTGATGTCTTTCTCCCTCTCTGCCTTTCTCCTTTTCCCCCTCTCTGGAAATAATAAATAATCTTAAAAAAAAGAAAAAGAAAAAGAAACATAGGCAGTAAAATCTGGGACATTGCTCATAGCAATATTTTATCTGATTTTTTTTTTATTCTACCTTTCCATTAGTCCTCACTACTTTCTTTTTACTCTCATAAGCTACAATTTTCAATTAAGGAAGCCTAACCAATGAGAGTGGATTTGGCAACTCTGGAATCACTGCTGATTTATACTCTGCCTTTGCATCTTCATGGGGATATTTGTTACAGGAAGCTTATACTTATGAAAACCATACCATTTATTTTTGGGAAACATTATACAGTAATTTTTAACAGGATTGTCTAGACACTAAGGGCCAGGACTACCAATAAAACATAGTCTTTGCCATTTTATTAATTTGTATATGTGGGGAGGTTATTATGGGAACTGAAACTATCTTTCGAGTATGTTTAATGTTAACCTATAAACATGTACAATTATGGTCTCAGGGGAGTAGTGAGTGGAGATTATTAATTTCTGCACGTTAGATGGTGCTATTGAGTAAAGTGAACAGAAAGGATATGATTAAGTTTAATATTGGGTATAATGAGAAGGAAATTTTAAATGGCCCTTAAAAAGACAGAGATAATGAGACAGCATGAATGAATTCAGACATCAACCAGATATTGTCAATGGCTATGAGATTCAGGGAAAAAATGATATTGGGAAGGTAAGTAGAGGAAAGATGATGAAGAACCTTATTGCCAAATGTAGACAAGACTTTAATCTTTGTACTAAATTGGATCCCCATAAGAATTTTATTAAGAAAACAAACAACTAGAACATATAATATGGAGATTATATGGAGTGTTATCAATGGGGAGGAGGAAGTGGGAGAATGGGGGAAATGGTGCAGGGATCAAGAAGCATAACTTATAGGTACAAAATAGACAGGAGGATACTAAGAATAGTAAGTGCATGGAGAAGCCAAAGAATTTATAGGCATGACTCATGGACAAGGGAGAGGGTAGATGATTGCTGAAGAGAAATGATGTATCAGGCAGAGGGGGGGCAAAGGGGAAAATTGGGACAACTGTAACAGCATAATCAATAAAATATACTTAAAAAGAATTTTATTAAGTGAATAATATGGTCAGATAAGTCTTTGAAAGAAATTATTCTGATAACAAAGTGGAGATTAGGAGATTGTTCTTAATGATTCCATCTACAAATATCTCAATGAACTCTTGGAATTCTTGTTCAGGGATTATTTCTCTCTCCTACTGCTGGTTTCTGCTAAACTTTCTCAGTTGGGGACTAGCTTAACCTCTCTCAGTAAAGAGAGATACTTGATTCCTCAAAATCCCACATTTTAAATTTCTTTTCTGTTTTTCTGTACCTATTATTTGTGGGAACTCCTCTACCTGAACATGCAGAAGATTTAAGTTTCTCTCAAATACTCTGTTGCTTCTAGAGCAGACTTTTTATTTGGTATGTAGAATAAAAGTATTCATCTGAGTTTTAGCTGTTTAAAAATAGAATTTGAAATTTATTAGTGAATCACTGGGTTGATCAAAATAGTTGAGGTGTGAAGTCTCAAAAAGAAACATGACCAGTTTATAGCATTTGGTGGGGGTGGAGATAGAGTAAGATTGAAATAGTTCAAGAAGGCAAAAAGAAGATAGAAGTTCTTAAAGGATTAAATAAATAGGTATCTAAAAATACTTACATAAGGCACCAGACTTTGAACCCAATGGTCTCTGATTCAATGCCCCACCAGGGCACATAACCAGGTTGCAAGCCAGGTCTCTAGTCAGGTCCATGGCTGGAGGAAGGTGAAAGGCAACCATACCTTGATGTCTCTTTCCCTTCCCCTCTCTCTAAAAATAATAAATAAAATATTTAAAAAATTTTTTAAATAAATAAATAAATAAACTACTTATGAGGTCTGTCCAGAAGGTATCCAGCCATGTAATATGGAAAACAGAGATATTTACCGCAGAAGGTACAACATACAAGAAACATTGTACATAGGATATTGATGCTTCAGTCCCCTTCAAAGTAGGCACCTTGAGACCACGCACAGTTTTCCTAATTGTCATCAGCTGGCCTGTTGTATTTCCTGAATATGATCAAGAGTCTGAACTCTCTTCCATGTCAAAGGTGATTTTAGTTTTAGGAAAAGCCAGAAGTTTCAGGATGCCAAATCTGGGCTGTAGAAGGGCAAGTCACCTGAGTGATTTGATGTTTCACCAAAAATCTCTGCATGAGACATGATGCATGAGGAGGCATGTTGTTGTGATGAAGCTGTCAACCACCACTTCCCCACAGCTGTGGCCCTCTGAAGCATCCCAATAGTTTCTGCAGAGGAATGTTCAAGATGAACAAGAAATTTGATCAAAATTCATCACTCGCTTAATCATTTTCAATGCATAACCACATAGCACCTGTGCTCACTCAGCAGCGTCTTCCACCCCCACTGATTAGTATAGTGAAGTCATCATTGTTCACACATGCACATTCCAGTTGCACCCTCGTTGGCTGCCAGATTACACTGATGTCACACAAATCATTCTTGTTATATTAATAATGGCTGGACTTTTTCCAGACAGGCCTTTGGTATATTTGCCCTATATATTAATGATTCTTTTTCTTTTTTGATTATATATGTCATGTTCCTTTTTATCAGAAGTGTCTTCCAAGAAAATTTTCAAGTTAGAGAAGTTTACCTTGATGTTTTCTCATTTCTCCTTCAGATTCTCGTATATTTCACCCATTAAAATTTGAGATCCAAAGGAAACACTTTCTAATTGTGAAAGTTCAAATGGTTTGAGGAGCAGAAAGAAAAAAAATGGATAGGAATATGTCTGTTTGTATGAATAGCAATGTAACTCATTATTTTCAGTAATCAGATAACTATATTTACCTCAAAACTGTTCTAAGAACAGTTTAGGGACTAACATGAGCTGTCTCTTTTCACATAGGATGTCCAGCACCACCTCCATCACCTCCAGGTAAGAATACCTGCACTTCAAAACCAGTTATTCTGCATTAATGATTCTTATCAATCAAATTTCAGAGGCCATGCTAATGAAAGTCACTAGCTATGAAAATATTATAGAACAAGAAAACTTAAAGTAGATGAATTTAGCTTTTATTCACCAAATAGTGAATGGTAGTTTGTTTTCTCCCACACAAACAAATGAATCCAAACCAAGGAAATGTATCAATCAAAATAGAGTGTACCTACTAAATAAAGTGTTTCATGTAATTATATGATGTTGTGATTAAAATATTGTCACTTGATATTATCTTTAAAACTAAATAATTCCAGCTTTTTTGAGGATGAATTATAGTGAGAAAAATTAAGGTTAAACAAGTTCAATAAATTTAGAGGGTTTTGAGTTACTGTTATTCTTAAGACAAAGTGATGAGCTTTGCAGAAAGTGGCAAAAGTTACAAAAACTTTGTAACTTTATATACCCTAGTTCAGAGTATATAAATCAAAGAAGTAAGACAAGGTCGAAAAGGTAGATTGGAGCTACCTTCAGGGCTGATCTGAGAAACTAGAATGCTAAAATAAACAACAATTTTACAAGACTATAAAGGGGATGTCAAAAGTTTTTAACCAAAGAAATGATGAGATGAAATATTAGGTTTTAGAATAATCCAATTATAGAAAATTGACTGGATCAGAAAGAGATCTGAATAATAGTAACCCTTGAAAAAGTCTGAGTATGCTACATCATTGACAATAATATCCTAGATTATTATATAGCAAGTAGAAGCAGGAAAGAAAGGAATTCAACTGATGATGAAAACACAGGATTTTGCAGTAGATTAGACATCAAGTATAGAAAGGAAGGAATCAAAATGACTCCTAAGTTAAGCTTAAATTACTAAAAGAATAGTTTGGTCCTGTTAATAGGAAGGAGCCAATTTAGGCAAGAAACTGCTTTTAGGAGCAAGATACTACCATCTGTTCTTTGCACATCAAGTTTGAGGTTTTTATAAATTGGCCAGCATGCTGTTTGTTAGACTAAGTGAGGTCTGGGTCCATCTCACATGAGGTGTCTGGATAAGAGCTAGAAGATTGACAGTCATCTACTGGATATCACAGTGGACACATTATAATTGTGAGAAGTATCAGGGGAACAACTAGAGACAAAATGAGAGGAAGGAGAAAGCTAATGAAAGAGGAATTTCAGAGTGTTGAATCTGAAAGAATAACATTTTCAAGATGAGAGTTACAAATGTCAGCTATTGTAGGGAACTTGAAAAACTGAGAAGGCCCTTGAGGCTGGTAATTATAAAACCTTGGTGACTTGTAGGTTTATGGATGTGGCAGTCAGACTGTAAAGTGCTAAGTAAAACAGTAGCTATAAGATTTATTGACCACTGCCTGAAGAAATTAAGAATTCTCCTTTGTTGGGGCTGGTGAACATATGAAATACATAGAAGCTTATTAGAGAAAGTCTGATCAAAGTAAGTGGATATAATTTTTCCACCTTAAACCATCTTATAATCCTACATAGTTTTGTATTTCTGTAATTCTAGTGCTAATCACAATATTGTCCACCTGGTGGTTACCTATGAATAGCAGATGGTTGCATTTTGCCAAATATAAATAGCATTTATCTTTTCCTGTTAACAGTTTGCCATGGTCCACTGGGAGAAGAGAAATCTGTATGTACTTAGTTTTTCTCTACTTTAATCCAAATTTGCTGTCATTCCCTTATCTGCAAAGAAGTCTAACCTTGGTTTATTTCTGTAGCCTGGAGATACCTGGACTGCTAATTGCCACCAATGCACCTGTACTGATGCAAATACTGTAGACTGTAAACCCAAGGGGTGCCCTTCTCCACCCTCATGCAACAATGGAGAGAGGCTTATAAAGTTCAAAGATAAAGACACCTGCTGTGTAATTGGATACTGTGGTATGTATTCACCATACATTATTTGAATTGAATAGTTGTTTCCTTACTCACATGTTCCAGAGATATTGATTGAGGTATTGATATGTGTCAAACACTATGCTAAATAGATGTGATAAATAAAACAGAATCTTAAAACTTACTGTCTTTGGTGTGGGGGAACCAGAATGAACAATTAGGAATATAATCAGTAGATTAAAGGGGTACAATGGTGTTATGGGAAGAACACTATAATATGCCAATATATACAATACAATTTCTGTTTTATAAATAAAAAAGAATTATAATGTTTATTTTAGGATAAAATAATGTATTTATTTTTCAGAAACAAGAACATGTTTATTTAATAATACCAACTATGAGGTAAGGTTGGTTCTACTTTATTTTTATTAATATAATTATGAGTAGATGCAGGCTCTTTCAGTTTACGACATGAAATTTTCATAGGTAATGGTTCATTTTTTCCCTATATTCAGCTTTCAACAGGAATGTCAAATGTAACATTCATCTCAAAGGGAGAAATGATCTTTAACTATCTAGCAATGGAGTTTCTAAATAATATTTCCCATGGGTCTCTCCAGATGGAGAAGACACACTTCATAACATTCAAATCAATGAATAGAGTTAAACTGTAATTATAAGCAGAAAGATCAGATGGCCAAACTGTCAGAGGTCAAATAAGAAAACCCCAAAGACTAGTCTCATTATGTGAATATGGCAATACTCAGTATATTCAGGGGTGGGTTTTGACAACTGACCTGGCATTTTGAAAAATAATTTAACTTTTTAGAAAAAGAGCTAGAAAACCATAAGAACCAGTTAATTCTCAAATTGACTTTAATATAATATATGTATTTGAATGGGTGACATTAATTATTAAAAAATCTGAAAATATATATGGTATGTTAGGAAATACAGAGAAACAAAGCATATAAGAATTTTAATTTGGTAAGTCATTTATCACACTCAATTTTTAATTAAAAAAATTTTTAGTTTCCAAAGGTGACCTGACTTGAGCATTTATGAGTTTTTAAACATAAAATATGATGCTGTTTAATGAACAAAGAAAATATTTTCTTTCTAATCATTTATTTATATGCAAAATAATTGAAATAAAATTTTAGTTTACCAGTAAGTTCATTTTCTAGTTTGAGGCCCTAATTGAAATACAATTTCCCAAAGTGGTGTTTGAATTTTGAACATAAGTTAATTATAAAACAATCTAGGGAGCTTTAAAAGTATAGAAACACTAGCAAAGATGGAAGATGTGACTTATCATTTATGATAAGCTTATTTATGCCATTTTCTCATTTTAATTTCTTATTTGTTCTCCCTTAAACTTAAAGCATAATAAATGGTTATTTAACTGCTCCAAATAAAATAACCTTTCTAAAAAAATACTTTAAAAGGATAATAGAATAACAATATGTGGATCTTAATTTGAGAATTGTGACTCATTCTGTGCATTCAATGATGAATAATGAGTTATACATGGAAGTAGGTTTTCAATCTGCCTTTTTCTGCCTTTTTCTTAAATATTAACCTAATGGCTGAAAGCGCTTTTGAAAATTCACTAAAAAATCAGGAATTTAAATATTTAACAGGTTTTTATTATCAACTTCAAAAGAAATCAAGATGAATACTTACTTTGTTCTCTCCTCCTCCCTGCCTCCCAGATTGGTGCTTCATTTAGGGACCCCAGCAACCCATGTGTCTCCTACTCCTGCCATATGACTGGTTTCAGTGTAGTAGTCCAAGAATGCCCAAAGCAGACCTGGTGTGCAGAAGTAAGTCCCCTTCTCAAGTGATAAACAACAAGATTCATTTCTCATTTTCCATGTAAACACAACCTGTCTTTTCTCTCATTTGGAAAGGTTTCTTCCTCACCAATAGAACTCTTGTAGATTTCTTTCCAGATATCTCCTCCACCTTTTATTGTCAAGCATATTTTTCATCAGGGGTATGATACATATTTTCAGTCTTTATAAAAATTAATGTAGTGCTATTCTAGAAGGGGTAAATTACTATAGAAAGTATATTGCTATGCTTTAAACAAACAAAAATCCTAGTTTTCAAAGCTTATAGAGTCAGATTAATAATTTTCTATACAAATACAAAATTTTCATGTAATCCCATGTATGTGCGCTATTTATATTTTCCTTGGTGCCACAGTCAAATGTGGTGAGGGTTTTGTATTAATGAATGCTTAAGTTTAAGTTTTTAAGGAAGTTTTAAGCTTAACTTATTTTTCTTTCAGAAGATATAATTGATGATATAGTTTAAAGCTTTATTTTAGAATCCTGATATTGGATTTCAACATTTATGGTGTTTTTACTCTGATGCATTATTAAGTCTAAGATAATAATGTATAGGGTAACAATTCCTGCCTGTGAGAATAAAACATCTTGTAGTAATGTCATTCTTAAAATATTTTTCAATTAAAATAAGTAAGGATTAATTTTCTTATTTCTTTGCATTTTATTTTAAGAAAAAAATTGTTTTAAGTATCATTTTTCCTTTTTATCAACTGTTGCAAAATTTAGTGTAAATATTCAGTCTCATTTTTATTACTACATTCTCCTATTCATGCTTACTGAATCAAAGATCAGCAAGTTCATCATTCCACTTTCCTGCTTTGTGATGCTGTTTCAGTAAGTTAAAAAATGTTATATTATTTACAGAAAAATTTCAGTCTTTGTTTCTTTGCCTCTTACCCATACAGGTAGACAGAGTCTATGATTCAAAAAAATGTTGCTATACATGTAAGTAAAATTAAACTACACATGTAGAAAAAAATGTAAACTGTTGAAAAAATTAGCTTCTTTAAAACAACATGGCAGAACGTTAAGAGTAGGTCTATGTTATTAATGCAATGCAATAGGTAGTTTAATCTCTATGCATAAAATAACAACAGATATTTGCATCTAATGCTCTTTATTCCTTATTTATGTGGTCGCAACATTCCCCCTAGTAAAAACCAGTGACATTTACATGAAAAATAGTTAATTTTCCTGGAAAGAATTTTAGCATACTCTACTAGCATCAGCAGGTTATGTGTAAATCAGTACATTAGATCATATGGAGGATCAGCAATGAGCAAATGGATATGAAAACAAACCATGCTCCTCTGTCTTCCTCTCCATTTTTTCCTCCTCCCTTTTCCCCTGTTCACTTTCTCCTCCTAGTTCTTTTCTCCTTCTCCTATGGGGGTGATAATAGCAATAATGAAAAGATAACATTTCCTTAGTATTAAACAGTCTCCGTGTGCTGGGTGTTGAAATAGTTAATCTTGTCAATAATACTGTGAAATAGTGCTTGCTCCGGCAGCACATATACTAAAATTGGAACGATACAGAGAAGATTAGCATGACCCCTGCACAAGGATGACATGCAAATTCATGAAGCATTTCATATTAAAAAAATACTAATAATACTGTGAAATAGTTATTACTATTCTCTAGTTAAGGTTAAGAAAACTGAGACTTAGCAATTGTTCATGGTAAACCTTTCTGACTCTCTGATCTGTTTTGTTTTAGGTAATACTAATTGCAGAACTTCACTTGTGAATGTCACTGTTAAGTACAATGGTTGCAAGAAAAGACTTGAGATGGCAAGATGCACAGGGGAGTGCAAAAAGACCATCAAGTGAGTTTTCTTTGAATGTATACTGTGCGTTAATTTTGTAACATTGTGGATGTGATAAAGCTTTTAAAACATTGCATGGAAAAATGTTATATGACAGTTAATGATCAAGGCCTTAATATGTAAAGTGTTAACACATTGTTGACTGGTCATGAAAAAACTCATGTTTTCAAGCCCAAATGTTGTTGACCAATAACGAGTTAACTTGTGTTTGCACTTCCATTAGCTTTTGCTATTCAAATGCTGGTCAACAATGTGTTCATGAACAGATAGATGTAGTTTGCTACACAAGTTAACTTGTGCTTGCACTTGCATTAGCATTTGTGTAAAATTGCCAGTCAACAATGTGTTAAGATCTGAGATATAAACATTTTCAGAAGTGAGGAAACATTTTTTAAAATTTATTATTTCCAAAGAGGAAGGAAGGGAGAGAGGCAGAGAGGGAGAGAAACATCAATGTGTGGTTGCCTTTCACCTTCCTCCAGCTACAGACCTGGCTTGCAACCTGGTTATGTGCCCTAGCTGGGAATCGAACCAGCAACCTTTGGGTTCTCAGGCCGGCATCTATCCACTGAGCCACCAGCCAGGGCCAGAAGTGAGGGAACATTTTGAAGTAGCTTTCTATATATATCAAAAATGATACATTTATGGCAAATGGATTTTTATTTTCATACAATGAATACAGAGAGTACTTAAGCAAATACTCTTGCTAAAAGTGTATTTTTAAATGGTCATGTGTGTTTTACATAGATTACTTTTTTCCCTTTATGTGCATTTTTAAGTGTAAATTAATTTATGGAGAATAATAATTCAGTGTTAAGTTGCATATTTAAAACCTGTTTTATTTTTTGTACCATAATGTTCTAATTATGATATTTTAAAACACCGTTTTGAATTTCTTTTCCTCTTTCTTTTAACCTTACCTCACACTTACCACTGGTCTACACCAGAGATTCACAGTGAGGAAAAAAATGCAATATAAGGTGGTGGAAAAAACAAGTTGGTTGGGAGGCTTGGTCAATCACTTAGACAATTAGCAGTTGAACATTGATGTTAATTTATTTCAAGACATTCCAAAAATAATTATTTCTGAATTTTTTTTAGGTATAATTATGATATGTTTCAGTTGGAAAATTCCTGCCTTTGCTGCCAACAAGAAAACTACGAGTTCAGAGAAATAATTCTTGACTGTCCAGGTGGCAGTACAATACCTTACCGGTATAGGCACATCACGAAGTGTTCTTGCTTAGATAAGTGCAATCACAGTGGATCCTCATCCTCATCCTCAAGGTCCACTTAAAGCTAACATTACCTTTTCAGTTGTAGCTTGCAGGTATTTGTTTTTACAAGGGAACAAAATAATCACTCACTTGTGAGGATAACTAAACATTTGTATCTCAATTGAAAAATGAGTTTTCCTTATGAGACATTCTGTTGTTGATTGGACCTGGAAAAATAAATACAATTTTGCAAACAATTAGTGAGTCCCTGTATTTATTTTATAGTAATAAGAATTCTGCAAGTCAAGGAGAAATTGAGTCATATCACAGATCTCCAATATATCCACAGTCTAATCTGTATCTCTTGAGGCCATCACCCTGTTTCGTTCCCTCTCTTCACAGTTAAACTTAGTGAAAATGTAGTCCTTGTTCTCTTGCCTCACTTCTCTATGCCAGTTACATCACCCCTTCCATTCTACTGTAACTTTTTGGTTAGGACGCCAGTGGGCTTCTTTTAATTCTTTCTATAGGGTCTGATATCATTTCCACTCTTCCTTTCTTGAATCATTTTTCTTGCTGTTTCTGTACATCATTTAAAACTAATCCTCCTACATTTTGTCAGTCCTTTAACTCTCAGTTCTTCGAAGTTGCACCTGTTCCTCTTCTCATTTTACTCATGGTTCTTAGATGATTTCATCAACACAGGTAGCTGTGTTCATACACTGAGGATTTCTAATCTATATATCCAGCCCCACACGCTTGCAGGCACTGATGCAACTTGAAAAGAGGAGAGCGAAATTCATCCAATTAGAGGAGGGAAAGAAATGAGAATGAAAAAAATGTAGCTTAAAGGACTGATGTAACAATGTCAGGAAGACCAATGCACACATTATAGGGGTCCTAAAAGGAGGGGAGAGAAGGAAAGGGGCAAAAAAATGTATTCGAAGAAATAATAGCTGAAAACTTCCCTAACATAGGGATAGAAACAGACACCCAGATTCAGGAAGCCCAAATGAAAGGAATTCAGAGATCTGCCCCCCTCCATTTGATGATTTATAATTAAATTGTCAAAAGTTAACATGAGAAGAAAATCTTAAAAGCACTAGAGAAAAGCAACTCTCTCTCCCTCCCTTCCTCTTTCCCCCCTTTCTCTCTCTCTTCACTCTCTCCCTTTCACACTTTCTCTGAAATTCAGCTATTTGTTAACAACAATTTTTTTTTCTCTTCTATCCATCATTTGCCTTGATTTCCAAACACATTTTGGCCTAGTGAGGTAATTTTGTTAAAATACTATGTGGCTTAGGTAACTCTGGCCAAAGAAGTGTGTTTCTGTTGCTGTAAGCAATAGGTCCCTTGTCAGAGAATGTTCAGGAAGTTTATTGGCTGTTACATATTATTCATGGACATTAAAGGCTTGTTCACCCATATTCCTTGATTCTCATAGCTCAGTAATCTTATGACAAGAAACATGAGCCTTCCATGAGCACTTCAGTGATAAATAGACCTGTCTTTTTATGCATTATATTCAATTAGGTTAGAGATTAAGCTCACAATGATGCCAGAATCCTCACAGAGCATCAGTCATGACTTCTTATGAAAGTTATGAGAGAGCTGCATGCTTTAGGAACAATGAGAAGGAACATTATTCCTAAAGCTGCCTTTATGCTGTTAGTCAGACTTGACCTGAGGGTAAAGGTGAAATAGACACTCCTCTATGGATGGGAACAGAGGTCAGATAAGGAGGCAGCATTTTCAGGTCTCAAATATCTTCTTTTTGAGTCAATTGAGTGGTCTTAATAACAAGTCTTTGGTATTAAGCTTATGGTTGTCTCAGAAAAGAAAAGGAGTGAGTGGAAGTAGTGCTAGTGTATTTATATAGCTGTTTCCCAAAGTTTTGGGGTTTTTTTTTTTCAAAAAAATTTTTCAAGTTAATTTTATTTATTATTGTTGCATTACAATTGTTTCATTTTTTCCCATTTCCACCCCACCCTCTCCCCTTTCCCACCTTCCCCATCCCTCCCCCAGTCAATCCCACATGTTGTCCCTGTCTATAGGTCATCCATGCTAGTTCCTTGACTAAACTGTTCCCTTTTTTTGCCTCCTTCTCCTCCTTCCCCCTCCCTTCTGAACACACTGAAAGTCTGTTCCTTGTAGTCATATCTCTGGTTCTGTTTTGCTTGTTTGTTTGTTTTGTTCATTAGTCTCCTATAATGGGGTGAGATCATATGGTATTTGTCTTTCACTGACTGGCTTATTTCACCAAGCATAACACTATCCAATTTCTCCATGTTGTTGCAAAAGGTAGGAGCTGCTTCTTGAAATGTTCCCCAAAGTTTTGCTCTGTGCCTATGTATCCACCTGAATCAAACAATAAAATGAGCATTTTAATTGTCATCTTTACAAACTTCTCCAATTGAAAAGTATCAAAGATATTATTTAGGTTGCTATTAAAATCTCATAATACATTTGGCTGAGAATTCACCTGTTGCACTTTACCTTTCAAATTATATGCAGCTGTATAATCTAATCTGGTATACCAGCAAGTGCTATGTAATACACATCATACTGATTCTTTCAGCAAATGTTTACTGAACAGCTGCTATTTTAAGCCCTGGAAATACAAAAATCTATAAGCAGATTAGATTCCTTACATAGAGTTTATATTGTAGTTGATGGGCATATAACAGAAAATAAATATTTTTAGGCACTATGAGGAAAGTGAAACAGATTATTAGGACAGAGAGTGAGAGCAGTGTGAAGAACCTACTTAACACTGTGTTATTACTGTATTGGTTAAGACAGGCTAGGATATGTAGTAATAACAAATTAACTCCACAACTATGGTGCCTTATAACAACCAAAGTTTACTTCTCACTCTTGCACAGCCCACCTTGAGTAGTAAACTCTGTAAGACAGCAATCCTTCATGTAGTGACTTGGCAATCCAAGCTACTTTAATCTTGGGGTTGCCTCCCACCAGGAGACATTTTGAATTGTGATGGGTAAGAGAAGAAGGGAGGTTCGAATATTGAGCAGGACTTCCACTGACTTATTTTATTTTGCTCATGGTCAACTAACCAGAACTGGTCAAATATCCTTACCACATTGCAATAGACTTTGGGAGTATAAGCTTCCACATGTCCAGCAAAAAGGTATGTGCTAGTGACATTTACCACACTTGGGATGGTCTCTCTGAGATCTGAAACAAAAAAAAGCCAGCTCTTTGAAGCTAACTGTGAGAAACAACATTTTAGGCAGAAAAGACAGATAGAGCAAGGGTCCTAAAGTAGGAACAGAAAGAAGACCAGTGCACTAAGGGAAGACTGCTATGAGATTATGTCAAAGAGGAAATCAAGGAACTAATCATACAGGGCACAAAGAACAAGTAGTTTGGTTTCATTATAAATAGGGTAGGAAATCTTTGAAGATGTTTAGAAAAGGGAGTGACATGTTTTGATTTATCCCCTGGAAAGGAAACCCAACTGGTACTCTTGGAGAAAATGGTCACCTACATAGAGGTGCAGACCCCCTGAGTGTTAGCCCTGGCCAAGATATGGGAGGACCCACACTTAGGGAGCTCATATAGACCCAGTGAGGACTGGCCCCTGGGAAAGAATGTTTAGCCCTTCTGTTAAAAGTCCCCAGCTAGCATGGTGACAGTTGCCTAGGAGTCAGGATGGGCCAGGTGGCAGGGAGTAAGTTTCAGGGCCCATGGTTTCAGGCATAAGCAGTTACCCAAGTGACAGGGGATCTCTTTTGGGGCACTTGTCCCTGGCAAGCCTTGAAGGGAACCACAACCCCCCTGTAGGTTTATTGAGGGTCTCCAGTGGGCATGGAGATGCTTGCCTTGGAGCTGGCATTAACCAACTGGTAGGGAAATTGCACCAGAGACCAGGGTTCCAGGTGTGACTGGTTATCTCACTGGGAAAGAAACCTCACCGGGTATTCTGAGAGGAAACATTCCCTACATGAAAGTGCAGACTCCTGGAGTGTTGGCCCTGGGCAAAACATGGGGAGACCTTAATGTAGGGAGTGGGTGTGGATCCAGTGATGGTTCACCCCAGGCAAACGTTGTGGGGATGGCAACCCCTCTGTTGACAGTCCTCAGCTGGGATGGTGACAGTTGCTTAGAAGCCAGGGTGGAGCAGGTGGCAGGGACTTAGTTGTAAAGCACCCTGTTCCAGGTGAAAGCAGCTAACCAAGTGACCGGGCATCCCTTTTGGGGCTTTTGGGGAAAATGGTCTCCAGCATGGAGGACCGCAGCACCCCTGTAGGGAGGGCACATGTGCATTCCCCAAGGGTTGGTCCCCTGCAAACCTCAGGGGTACAGCTGCCCCTGACTGATATATACATGCTTGCATGAAGGCAGACATGGAAACAGTGTTGATTGTAAGTATTCACATGAGAAATAGCAGGGGTTTAACCTTGTGTAGTGTGGCAGATTGCAAAATGGCCACCAATTCCTCCCATCACTTTATGCACAACCTTGCCACATGGATTTATCTTTCTTCCCATCAAAAATTCGAGTCAATTTTCTCCAGTCTTTGAATTTAGGTTTGGCCTGGTGACTTGTCTTGGTGACATAATGGTGGCTTGAAAAAAATCTGACCTGTTGGAGCTTTGCTATTCTGATCCTGGAAATTCTTTACTATCATATGAATCAAGTCCCAAACTAGCATCATTGAAGGTGGGTGACCATGAGTACAGCTGTTGCAGTCATCCCAGCCATCCCAGCCACCTCAGGTAAAACTTCAAATGCAGAAACAACATCATTTAAAATCATCCTGTCTTAGCTAGGCCAGCCCACACCAGAAGAATCACCTATGCAATCCACATAATTTAGAAAAATAATAAATGCTTGGTGTTTGAGACTACTAAGTTTTGATGTGTTTTTAATATATCAGAAGTTAACTCATGATTGGCAGTGGTAGCTATTAGGTTTTTGTATCATTTATTGAGTAGATCATAGATAAGAAGGGGGTAGACCACTTAACAGAATTACCCACAATACCAACTGTTTTAAATTTTCTGAATTTACACACTATTTACTCCTTTGCATTATGTTTTCAATGAAAACCATATGTGTCACAGCAAAATTAAAATATAAGCAGTTATAAGATATATGATATAAATATAAAAGCAAATAATTAGGCGAAGCCCCCATATTTTCATTTATTTTAATTAGAAAGGTAAATATGAAGTCAGAATTTATTTTTCCCATTCTGAAAATATGTATATTGAATAGCTTCGTCTACTCAATTGTCTAGAAGGAATAACAACTAGTAGAAACAAACAACCATTGTGCACAGATATTCATTCTCAAGCATTTTCCACTAAAATAAACTGGATCTCCTTGGAGAAATGGCTGATTTGTCACCTGGGCAGTAATGTGAGATATCTTGTCACCTCTGAAAACAAGGAAACTATAAAAACTCTTGAGGTCATGTAAAAAAGAAACAGAAAGCAGTTTAAAAATGCTCACACTAGCAAAAGATAAATTTGAGCATTAAAATAATGATTGTTTAAATTCATTGAAACATATCAAATATATCTATTAAAATCCATGTGTTTATAATGATACTAATAAGAAAAAATTCTCTTTAGCTACATTTTTTTTTTATTTTATTGTTGTTGTATTACATCCATCCCTTTTTTGCTCCCCTCTGTCCCCCTCCCCACCCACCCTTTCCCCCCAAAGTCAATCCCACCTGTTGTCCATGTCCATGGTTCCTTTATACTAGGTTCTTGTCTAAGCTGCTCCCCTTCTTTGCCTCTGCTTCCCCCCTCCCCCCAACCCCTTTCCCCCTGACCACTGAAGGCCTATTCCTTGTATTCATACACTTGGTTCTGTTTTGCTTGTTGTTAGTTTTGCTCATTATTATCCCGTAATGGGTGAGATCATATGATACCTGTCCTTCACTGACTGGCTTATTTCACTAAGCATAATACTCTCCAGTTCCATCCATGTTGTTGCAAAGGGTACAAGTTCCTTCTTTCTTTCTGCCACATAGAGTAAATGTACCAAAGTTTTTTGATCCAATCATCCACTGATGGGCACTTAGGCTGTTTCCAGCACCTGGCTATTGTAAATAGTGCCGCTATGAACATAGGTGTGCC